>JAOVVI020002910.1:0-20058 GCA_028571085.2 Nepenthes alata | reverse complement strand
AATTTGGTCGATCCCGGATGGATCAAGTTAATCTGTGGTAGGTTGTGATGCTCCCGAGGAAGATTTGAGGTTGTGTTTTGATGCGGCATTTTTGGGTGATTGCCTATGGGTTACGGCGGTTGGATATTTTTGATCAAAATTACTCCACTTATGGCTTGGAGCTAGCAATTGAGGTTTTTGCTTTGAGGATTTAGAAATGTTATTTGTATGAAGATAATTGTTGTTTAATTTGTTTATAAAGGCTTGAGAAAATGTTTTCAGAAAAGGAGAATATTATTGACAATGTTTTGGGTCAAAAGTCTTCGGATTTGTTATGTATATTTTCATAAGAAAAAGCGGAAGCATGTGGATCCGTAGCCCTCAGTGGTAAGATTCGATATGGATTCTTAGGTAGAGAATATGATTTGAAATCCGGTTTGAGGACGTTGATTATGTTGAGGTTTTGTTGAGTCCTGTGACTTTGGAAAAGTGGCAGCTTTGATTAAATCGGTCTGAAATCTCACAGAGTAGAAGGAGATTTTGTCGGCGAAGGAGTAGGTAGGTGGATCCATTCTCAGCCTATGTGTATGTTGTTCAGGATCAGAGTTGCGTTGAGAGTTTATGCTGCAATGTTTTCTGTCTTTATTTTGAGCAGAGAAGTTGTAGAGTTATCGATGAATAATTCCTGCCAGGATTGGGCTCCGAAGCAAGCTCTTATCTGCGGAAGATACTTTTGTGAAGATAAAAAATGAAGATCCTTTTGTTCGAGCGGTCATGAAGTTGGACGCAATCAAGCAGAGCCTCAATTGTTTGATGGAAGCTCAGGGAGCAGTTGAGGTTGTCAGCAACTATTATGGAGCTGAAGTGATCTAAGTTTGTTGAGAACGTCGAAGATTCTTCACCGGTAGAGTGGCGAGTTGATCATGCGTCTCGTGCCTAAAGGTAGAAGCCAAGAGCAAGAAGCCTTCGAGATTTTGTTTTGGTTTGCATTGGATAGCGAGGAATTTGGTGGCATATTGGATGATGATGGATAAGCTGATGAAGTCAGCTCTTTGCTTGCTGATCAGAAAGACATTCTTGAGTTTGGTCGTCGACACATTATCGAGATGAGAAAATTGCACAATATTCTAATTTTGAAGCCCTTGATTGCGATTGGAAGCAGATGATTGATCAGAGTTGCGCAGTGGAATCGCGTGGATTCACAGTTATAGGTCACAAGATTTGATTTGAGGATTGAAGCAAGGGATCAGATTTACAACTCGATTGGATGTTCAAGAAGAGTGGTTAGATGTTTCTGAAAGCATCTTTAAGAAAAAAATTCCTAGTTTTGGGGGCAAATGATGGATTGAGGTTGAGGTTCAATAGGCCTTTTGAGGTTTTGCAATGAATTGGAGAGGCGGCCAAGAGATTGGTATTGTCCCGAGTTTGGCAAATCGTATTGATGTGTTTTGTGTATGTATGTTGAGAAAAATATTGGTTGATTATTGGCATGTCATCGAGTGTGAATTGTTGCTGATTTTGAGAAGCTATTTTATGTTGAGATTTTGATTCCGATATTGGGATAGAAAGATCAGGTATTGATGAGCAGATTTTTGGAGGTATCTCTTGATCAGGGTTAAGTTCGGAAGAATTGTTCTTATTTGTTCAAGAATTGATATGCATAAATTTCGAGGATGAAATTTTTATAAGGAGGAGAGAGTGTAATATTTTGGATCCCGATTGGATTATTTTAATATTAATTATGATTTTAGAAATTTTGAATGTGGTGAAAGTAAATTAAAATATTCTAAAATTTTGAGGAATGATCGGGATTTTGGAGCGGCGCCCAAGGTGCGCCTGTGCTGTTGTTCAGAATCTGATTTGAATTTTAAAATTAAAGATTATATAAATAATAATAATAATAATAACTAAAAAAAAGAAGAGAGGAATGGAGTCAGGGAGAGAGGGAGAAGAGGAGAGAGAGGGGGGAAACGAGGATTAGGGTTCATGCAGCGCGAAGAAGAAGGAAGAGGAGAAGGAGGAGAAAGGAGGAAGTGGCGGCGGCAACGCAGGAGATCAGCGTCAACGGCGGCGTGCGGTGGTTGTGGGGAGGCTGCGATTATCGTGGGTGAGGCCACGGCGGTCGCAAGTTGGGGCGGCGGTTGAAAATCAATGTCGGAAGAGTCGACGGCGGCCGTTCGGGGTGGTAGGGGCAATATTGGAGGTCGCAGTGGTGAGCTGTGGTGCGGCATAGGCTGAGGTGGCGGAGGCGTGGTGCAAAGGAGAGAAGTCGCTTGATGAGAGAGAGGAGGTGACACCGCAGCAGCTTCGGTGACGGCGCCGGCTAGGTGAGGCCGAGGAGGCCGGCGACGGCCACATGAGAAGGCGCGGTGGTCGAGCAGCGGCAATGGAGCGGCTGGCAAAGGCCACACGCGGAGGAAAAATGAGGAGCGAGGAAGGGGCGTGCGGTGGCTGAGAGGCAAATCGCCCGATTGGAGTGCTTCAGGACATCCTTTCTTCAGATCTATGGAGTATAATGTTTAGGCAAGTATCCTCTAGCCCAATTCTTCGTCTGATTTAATTTCTGATACATTTTGACTACTATGGAAAATTTTACTAATATGCATGTATATTTATATACCCCCAATTTATCAATTGTGTACATGCATGTATATTTTATAGATTGTACGGTGGTTTTGTACTGGTTTTTATGATTTGGAGAGTTTATGGACACCCGAACGATATATATGTATGTTTGTGTATCCATATATTGTGGAACCATGAACCAGGCCGTGCGTTGGTCCACAGGCACGCTACCAGGGGCGGGATCACTAGGGGACCATGGCGGTCCAAGACCTAGGGGTCGATTTGTCATCCGAGGCATTGGCTATTTCTGGCGCCGCTCCTGATGGGGAGGCTTAGTCCCGACGAGGACGTATATAATAGGCTACTTTCGCTGGAAGGAAGGTTGAGACATTTAGTAGCTGACCTACCCCACTGTGTATTTAATTGAGAACCATCGTAAAGAATTGACGGAAAACTAATATATTTTGACGTCTTAATATATAACTAAAACTCGATGTTGCACCCAAAGCCGCGGGTGGTAAAACATAGTGAGCAAGTTCCTATTCTATGGGAGACAGAATACATGGATGGCCTTGAGCTACTAGCCTAAACCGTAGCCAATCCTTGAGTTGCTAGCTTAAATCGCAGCCAATATAGCCGTAGTTACCACACAAGGGTAACCCTTTCTCAAGTTAGTATTATTTATCTTTGGTTCTCCGATTTCGTGTATGCTTTGTTTTTCTGCATGTGTTGTGTGGATGACGATTTGAGATACGTGGTTTGGCCCACGGATGGGTGATAGGAATGTCTCGTACATACTGATGTGCTAAATTCAGAACGTGTTTTGATTTATGTTTTAGTTCTGACGGTCTTCCCTTGATTTCTGCATTATGAGTTTTATATCCGGACGACGGTATGTGTCCCACGCGGATGTGGTGACAGTCGCAATTATGTAATGTGACCTCTGATCATATGGTATGATATCATTTATGAGATTTTACCGGATCATAATTTGTATGATTTTTCCCGGAGGGACGAGTTAATACAGATGATGATTTAGTACGAGATATCTCCTCGGTTTTCAAGAATTTCACAGACATTGTGTTTTATTTTACGTGATTGCTATGCGATATCCCTACTTCTGATTTATGTGTACCGTTTTATACGATTGTTGATACTTGCTGAACTCTATGCTCATATTTTTGTATTTTATCCCTTCAGACCAGTGGCTTGGATACGCTTGTAGAGCTTGGACGTTGTCTGATGTGGCAGATCTCTATCGGTGAGTGGAGATATTCATATTTGTTATATTTCTAATCTCGATGATAGATTATGGTTTTGTCTATGGCCGGATGAGGGCCTTAATCCATGGATAGAATATGTTTGGAGTTATCGCGTTATGTTAATGAGTTGTTGTAATGTTGAATATCTCCCTTACGATTTTCGGATAGCAGGTCGTGTATTGTGTTTGTCTGAATTTATGTCCGATGAGATCCTGTGCGGGGTTTATCATGTTGGGTCCTGTATGTGTTTGGATTGTCACGCCCAGGTTGGGTTATTATTGTTAATAGAATATATTATTGATTTTATTTTAACCTGCGAATATTGTGTTTCTGGGTCATGACAGAGGTGGTATCAGATAAAAGGTCGTAAGGTGAGGTATTTTGGGTCATCTTGGATAAGAAATTGCTTAAATATCTGACGTGATAAGTATAGCCTATAGTAAAGAATAGAAGTTTGGGTCATAAATATTTGAATTCGACTCAGAAAGTTGATTAATTGGTTGTGTTAAGCAGCGCGAGCGACGTAATTGGTAATTCAATTCACCAGCCAGATGAGAGTTTGGTTGCTTTGTGAAGGATGGTTTGTTATAGGTAAGATGGAGAGTCCTTTGAATGATTAAATGTGAGCCAATTTGAAAAATTTTGGGATGTTTAATCTCAATTAAGGCTTAAATTGAACTTCAGAAAGTGGACGAGGTGTTTGAGATTTTTGACAGTTTAAATGAAGTTTGGTCTATTGCCCATAAGTCGGAGAGTGAGGCAAGCCAGTGGTGGAGTATTGTCTTCCACTTCTTGAGATGTTTTTCGATAGGCAATTTTGGAAGTCATTCTCTGTTTGACATTCAGGATAGTAAGAAATGTGAATTTAGTTGGTGAAAGTACAGAAATAAGTCTGTGGCCTTTGAGATTGTATGTAAATGTTGTATAATTTTTTAATTTTTAGAGCGAGCTTTGATAAAGTTTACCCCGGATGGGTAAACCTTTGATTTGTTAAGTTTGTAGACTCTGATATCCGGTCTGGGTTTGTAGATACCAATAATTGGTTGATCTAATTTTATTTGATGAACCAGACTTTAATGTGATATTGGGGGTGATTGGTAGGCAGGTCACCACATTAGTGTAAATGATTTTGGTAATAATATTCTAATTTACAATTTGGGTTGTGAATTTTGAATATGAGGAAGAACTGATCGAGAGGTGATGAAATTGATATCACTGTGCCTGCAAGTTAATTGACTAAAATTTGTGCCGAGTTTATCTAACATATGCGGCCACATTTGGGAGTCGTTATGTGGTTATAAAAAGTTTTCTGGTTGTATGGTACTTCGAGGCTATTTCTTAGATGAGAAGATTAGCCTGAATTGTCGTTTAGTCAGTAGTTGAGGTTGTTGCTGAGGTTGTGTCAAGAGTGACATCATTTCGAGGATCTTTCATAGGGTCAATGAGGCATTGGTCGAGTGCCTTGCCGCAGGGTGTTAAATGCCTTTGGGATAAGCGTCATGAATCTATGAGGTTACCTATGAATTATTGAAATTTAATTCTTTTGGGAAATGAATTATTTGATAAGCGAATGTTAGGAATTGGTAGGTGATTTGTTTAATCAATGGTTAGTACTCGATGTTTTCTAAATCAAACTGTACTTGGAGCATTGTCATTTAAGGATATCAGGAGAATATACCTGAGGTTGCCTTCAAGATAAAGGTGCAGCCGTTGTGAGCTTTGGTGATGTTTTTGGGTTAGTGATTTTGTTGGCATCTTTTGTAGGTTTTATGAATCTTATGATCTTTTGGCCGTATTTTGGTCTATTTATGATGGCTTCATTAATGATATTTTGATTTGTTCGAGGAATTTATGTGGGGCATGAGGACCGTCTAAAGACTGTGTCATAGCTGCGAAGGGTAGTTTGTGGTTTGCCCAATTGAGGAAATGCGAGTTTGGTTGGAAGTAGTGTTGTTTTGGGCATATTGTTTCTTCGATGTCATGTTTGTATATTTGTAGAAGATTGAAGCGGTGGCCGGTTGGGGAAGGATTATCGTTTGTTGCAAAGATGCGCGATTTCATAGATCTAGTTGAATTTATTGAGCGATTTGATGATGATTCCTTGAGAATTGTAGCGTCCATGGGACGTTTGGATGGCTTTGAAACGATTGGTGTTTATTGGAATTGTAATTGTAATGAGAGCTTTCTAGAAATAAAGGGCAGATTACCGACAATGTCAATTTGGTCGATCTCGGATGGATCAAGTTAATTTGTGGAAGGTTATGATGCTCCCGAGGAAGATTTGAGGTTGTATTCTGATGCAGCGTTTCCAGGTGATTGCCTATGAGTTATGGCGGTTGAATGTTTTTGACCAAAATTACTCCACTTATGGCTTGGAGTTAGCAGTTGAGATATTTGTTTTGAGGATTTAGAAATGTTATTTGTATAAAGATAATTGTTGTTTAATTTGATTATAAAGGCTTGAGAAAATCATTTCAGAAAAAGAGAATATTATTGACAATATTTTGGGTCAAAAGTCTTCGGATTTGTTATGTATATTTTCATAAGAAAAAGTGAAAGCATGTGGGTCCGTAGCCCTCAGTGGTAAGATTCGATTTGGATTCTTAGGTAGATAATCTAATTTGAAATCTGATTTGAGGACGTTGATTATGTGAAAATTTTGTTGAGTCCTGTGATTTTGGGAAAGTGACGGTTTCGATTGGATCGGTTTGAAATCTCATGGAGTAGAAGGAGATTTTGTCGACGATGGAGTAGGTAGGTGGGTCCATTCTCATCCTATGCGTATACTGTTCAGGATCAGAGTTGTATTAAGAATTTGTGCTACAATGTCTTCTGTCTTTATTTTGAGCAGAGAAGTTGTAGAGTTATCGGTGAATAATTCCTACCAGGATTGGGCTCTGAAGCAAGCTTCTATCTGTGGAAGATGCTTTTGTGAAGATTAGAAGTGAAGATCCTTTTGTTCGAGCGGTCATGAAGCTGGACGCAATCAAGTAGAGCCTCGATTGTCAGATAGAAGCTCAGGGAGCAGTTGAGGTTGTCAGCAGCTATTATGGAGCTGAAGTGATCTTAGTTTGTTAAGAATGTCGAAGATTCTGCACCGACGGAGTGGCAAGTTGATCATGCATTACGTGCCTAAAGGTAGAAGCCAAAAGGAAGAAGCCTTCGAGATTTTATTTCTGGTCTGCGTTGGACAGCGAGGAATTTCGTGGCATCTTGGCTGATGATGGATAAGCTAACGAAGTCAGCTCTTTGCTTGCTGATCAGAAAGTCATTCTTGAGTTTGGTCGTCGACACATTATCGAGATGAGGAAATTGCACAGTATTCTAATTTTGAAACCCCCGATTGCGATTAGAAGCAAATGATTGATCAAAGTTGCGCAATGGAATCGTGTGGATTCATGGTTATCGGTCACAAGATTTGATTTGAGGATTGAAGCAAGAGATCAGATTTTCAACCCGATTGGATGTTCAAGAAGAGTGGTTAGATATTTTTGAAAGTATCTTGAAGAAAAGAATTTCTAATTTTGGGGGCAAATGATATTGAGGCTGAGGTTTGATAGGCCTATTGAGGTTTTACAGCGAATTGGAGTGGTGGCCAAGAGATTGGCATTATCTAGAGTTTGGCGGATCGTTATGATGTGTTTTGTGTATGTATGTTGAGAGAAATATGGGCTGATCCTTGACATGTGACAGAGTTGAATTGTTGCTGATTTTGAGGGGCTATTTTATTCTGGATTTTGGCTCGGATTTTGAGGCAGAAGGGATCGAGTGTTGAGAAATAAGTCGACCATTTTGGTTATGATATTTTTGAAAAATCTTTCGATTAAGGAAATTTGTATATGATCCGTCCCATGTGATTGAGCTTGAGTCGTTGAAAACTGGCAAGAATTTATCGTATATTGGGATAGAAATATCAGGTGTTGATGATTAGATTTTTAGAGGAATCTTTTGATTAAGGTTAAGTCCGGAAGAATTGTTCTTATTTGTTCAAGAATTGATATGCATAAATTTCGAGGACGAAATTTTTATGAGGGGAGAGTGTAATATTTCGGATCCCATTTAGATTATTTTAATATTAATTGTGATTTTTATTTATTTCGGACGTGGTAAAAATAAATTAAAATATTATAAAATTTTTGGAGACGATCAAAATTTTGGAGTGGCACTCGGAGTGCGCCCGTGATGTTGTCCGAATGGCGAGTTGGATTTGAAAATAAAAGAATAATAATAATTATTATTATTATTATTGTTATTGTTGTTTAAAATGTTATTGTTGTTGTTGTTGTTATTGTTAAAAATATTATTGTTGTAATAGTTATTGTTGTTGTTAAAAATATTATTGTTATTGTTATTATTGTTGTTATTATTGTTGTTAAAATTGTTGTTGTTAAAAATATTATTGTTGTTGTTGTTGTTATTGTTGTTGTTAAAAATATTGTTATTGTTGTTATTAAATAATATTTAAAAATTATGAATCTCTCTCGGTGGCATCATAATAATAAATAAAAAATTTATAGCCATAGAGATAATATTGGAATCCCGAATGAGTTAGAAAAGATTTAATAAAATATTAGGGAATTTGATCGAATATTTAAACTATCCCCGGTACTATTGCTTTCATTCTGATTATGACATTATTTGTGTCATTTTTGAATTGTGAGTACGGTCCTTATCAGTACCAAACAATATTTTTTCATTGAAATTGTAAAGCCTTCTTTATATTATACTCGATTGCGTAAGTATTTGAATATTTGCCTCCTACGGTCAAGGTTAAGAAGAGCGTATGAAAATACTGAGGTATTTAATCGAATGAGATGTTACGATACCTTAGCGTGGTTTACACTTATCCGATATTGATTTCCGTATAATGGTCATAATGATGTATATTGGTTATTGTGGATGGATGCTTATAACTAGATTACCATCGTAGGAGATGATGTCAGGGATATCATTTGGTGAGTATCACGGATGGTATGCTACGTGTACAACCTCCAGGAGGATTGTAGGGGTAATGAGGATACTATGGATAATTTTATTATACTTACCCAACCGTTGAGGCGTAAATACATTGCTTTTGGTTCACGGTGGTAGAATAAGGTCCAAAGAGATTCATTACGATATTTCGTCATTATTGATACCTATTAAATTTGAAATTCGGTAGAATTCAAGTATCAAATTTTATGATATTCGGATTAAGTGGAATCCATATTGTTCATTATTATTTTATTTTTAGGTCGTTCACACTGATTTTCGTACCAGAAGATCCATTTATTTCTTATGAGATCGGATTCTGAGGGATCTTCATCTCTTATTGGTAAAATCTTATAATCTTTTATCATATGAGGGTTTGGAGTGATTTGCCTTTTTTATATATTTAAATCGTAGATGTGATAAAATATAAATTTTTGGATATATTTATCTATTAGATAATGTATTGTTATTCATGACTCTTGGCATATATTATATATTATATATCTGAGACATTTATTATCATTCATATTATTTTTTCAAATTTGTTATCATTTGTTAGGTATTTGGCTCACTTTTATATTTTTCTTTCTTCTAGAGTAAACAGTGTAGACGATAATAATTCTAAAGTTAGATAAAAGGTTGTGGCAAGAGAGATTGAGCACGAGCGGGAGGAGAATTGGGATTAGGGAGAGAGGGAGAGGTGGAGAGAGAGGGGGAAAAGGAGATTAGGGTTCGTGCAGCGCGAAGAAGGAAGAGGAGAAGGAGGAGAATGGAAAGGAAGGAGGCAGCGGCGACTGCGACGGGGACCACGGGAGGGGCCGCGACGGTCGCTGGCTGAGGCGGCGCAACGGTGGCGCGCAGTGTGGGTGTGCAGAGGAGATCGACGGTGAGAAGTTGCGCGAGGAGAGAGGTAGCCGCGTAACAATTCAGGTGCTGGCTGGGTGGTGCCGAGGAGGCCGACGAAGGCCAGGCAAATAGCGCGGCAGCGGAGCGGGCGGCAGCGGCTAGCAGAGGCCTCGTAAGGAGGAGAACATTGGAGAGAGGAAGGGCAGTGCGCGGGTGCGCGTGAGGCAGGAAAGAGAGGGGCACAAATCGGGTGCTTCGGGACCTCATTTCTTCAAATTTGTGGAGTATAATGTTAAGGCAAGTATCCTCTAGCCCTATTCTTGGTCTGATTTAATTTTTGATGCATTTTGACTACTATGAAAGATTTTACTAATATGCATATATTTTTATATACCCCCAATTTATCAATTGTGTCCATGCATGTATATTTTATCGGTTGTGCAGTGTTTTTGTGCTGATATTTATAATTTGAAGGGTTTTTGGACACCCGGATGATATATATGTATGTTTATGTATCCATATATTGTGGAACCATGAATCAGGTCGTGTGTTGGTCCACATGCACGCTGTCGGGGGCAGGATCACTACGGCACCATGGCGGTCCGAGACCCTAGGGGTCGATTTGTGATCCGAGGCATTAGCTATTTGTGGCGCCGCCCCCGACGGGGAGGCTTAGTCCCGACAAGGACGTATATGATAGGCTACTTCCGCCGGAAGGAAGGATGAGACATTTAGTAGTTGACCTGCCACACTTTGTATTTAATTAAAAACCATCGTAAGGAATTGACGAAAAACTAATATATTCGAACGTCCTAATATATAACTAAAATTTGATGTTGCACCCAAAGCCACGGGTAGTAAAACATAGTGAGTAAGTTCCTAATCTATGGGAGACAGAGTATATTGATGGCCTTGAACTACTGGCCTAAACCGTAGCGGAACCTTCAGCTGCTAGCTTAAATCGCAGCCGATATAGCCGTGGTTATTGGACGAGAGTAACCATTCCTCAAGTTGATATTATTTATCTTCGGTTCTTCAATTTCGTGCATACTTTATATTTCTTCATGTGTTGCGTGGACGACGATTTGAGATACGTGATTTTGTCCACAGAAGGGCGATAGGAATGTCTCGTACATACTGATGTGATAAACGCAGAACGTGTTTTGATTTATGTTTTAGTTTCGGTAGTCTTCTCTTGATTTCTACATTATGAGTTTTAGATCCAGATGATGGTATGTGTCCACATGGATGTGGTGACGGTCGCGATTATGTAATGTGACCTCGGATCATATGATATGATTTCGTCTACGAGATTTTATCGGATCGTGATTTATATAATTTTATCCCGGAGGGACGAGTTAATATGGACGATAATTTAGTACGAGACATCTCCTCAGTTTTTAAGGATTTCACGGACATTATATTTTATTTTACGTGATTGCTATGCGATATCCCTGCCTTTGATTTATGTGTACCATTTTATACAATTGCTGATACTTGCTGAGCTCTAAGCTCATATTTTCATGTTTTATTCCTTCAGACCAGTGGCTTAGATACGCTTGTAGAGCTTGGATGTTGTCTGATACGGCAGATCTCTGTCGGTGAGTGGAGATGTTCATATTTGTTATATTTTTAATCTCGATGATATATTATAGTTTTGTCTATGGCCGGATGAGGGCCTTGAACAATGTATAGAATATGTTTGGAGTTATCGCGTTATGTTAATGAGTTGTAATGTTGAATACCTCCCTTGCGACATTCGGATAGCATGTTGTATATTGTGTTTGTCCAAATTTTTGTCCGATGAGATCTTATGCGGGCTTTATCATGTTGGTTCTGTATGTGTTAAAATTGTCACGCCCGAGTTGGGTAATTATGGTTAATAGAATATATTATTGATTTTATTTTGACCTGCGAATATTTTGTTGATGGGTCGTGACAACCATCCCTTAGAAAGTAAGCCCTCTCCTCAGGCAAAAAGACCTACAAAGGAATAGCAAAAGAAATATAGTACCAGTTATAAATGTCGAGTACATAATTCATAACTAGGAGAGAAGTACTATTGGTGACACCCTTCACGGTATTTCATGAAACCCTGTGTAATTGAAAGCAAAATAGATAAAAGATTTGGAAAGTTATTGCTCAAATGCAAAATGAGAAGAACATGTAGTTAAGGTTCAAATTGAAGACTGACACGTTAAATTTAAAAAAAAATAACTGAAATTGGAAACAAAGTAATGACATGTATCTCAAGTAATGGCATGTCTCTATACCTTCCCTCAAGCCTAAATGCTGCATATTGAAGTGATTAAAGGAGGACACATTTTACTAGCTCCATGTTGTTGCATTAGTGCCATTGCTAGTAAGTATTTTCTATCACTGAAGTAACGTGGGCCTAACATCATTATTCGAAGGGAACAAAATTACATTCTAAAAATTTAGTTTACCTCGAAAGATAGATCTGATTGAGTTGAATAGTTTGAAGTTATTCAATAAATGTTCTAATTTGACAAAAGTTTAAATTGTCAAAAAATCAAACTGTTAGGAATCTAAATTGGTAGAAGATAGAGTTGTTTGCATACCGAAGGGTTGAATATCTACCAAATAAAAATCCAAAAAATGTTGGGATATTTTGATTAATAATATCAATTTTTTTTTCCATTCAGATAATTTTTTTAATTTAAACTTTCAGTAACTTATAATTACATACAAATAAAATACAAATCCAATGAAAAGGACAAATTAAGAAGTATGGCCTGAATGCAAAAAAAAATAAAACTTTTCTTTACAAATACACTTATGTATAAGATATATATTTATAATGTAGATCCTAAGTTGGTTGGTTCGAAGAAAATGAGATGAAAAGGAGAAATCCAACAACCATAAAAAAAATGAGACAAAATGTCTGGAGGATGTATCCTCTTATCCTCAAAATGCAACATCCTGTCGATCAGTCATGGTTGTACAATACATACACTGTGATAATGTCACAGCACATGAGTCGAAAGATATCGAACCAGCTAATCCATTCTGAGCATGCTAAAAGCCTATATGCACCATAATTGATAGAAAAGAGCTTTAGGTGTCGCCAAACAGAAGACAATCACCCTAATCCATGACATACAAAAGAGAAAAATTAAGACAGTTTCCCATATAAAAGTAAGTAATCAAGATAAATTTCATAAACACCTTCTGTAAAAAGATGAAAGAACCTAGGAGAGTCTCTCTTGAGATTCATCAAACGTAAACTTCGTTCAATGTTCAGACTACAAGTTTTGTTAAAAATTAAACAAAGTTTTGTCAAATGCTGAGACTTGAGATTTGGCTAAACATTAAATGAGTGCATCTCTTTTAATAGAAAAAAAGGGCCACAAAATAGGACGTTTTGAAGCTAAGGAAATCATTCAAATGGTTAAAAAATCTTAGCCAATTAAGTAGAGAACCAAAATATGATTGACAAAATCAATCAGCAATCAATGTATAGTGATCAAGATTCCATCGGGAATTAGTATTTGGATGACCTTTAAAAGCACTTTGTTAGAGTGTCCATTCTAACATATTACAAATTTGAATTTAACCACTGAGCATGGAGGCTTATTGTCAAATATGGTTTAAAATAAGATCAATCTGATCTGATAAAATACAAGGCTCTCGTTTTGAAGCCCGTGGAGAAATATGAAATAATCAAATTGTTAGACTCAGAATAGAAGAGAATCAAGATCTATCTAGATGACTGACCTGCCAAATATCTAAATAGCCAAATTGTTTTGAATACAAAAGATCAAGACACTCAATGGCCTAATAAAAATTAAATTAAGTAATAAATCTTGACGAACGGTTACATAAATTAAGGAATAAATGGCTGTATAAAAGAACTAATTATGGCAATTAAAGGTTAAGTATTGAATTCTAAATAGTTACAAGCCTATATAATTGTTGAATCATTTCATTTTAAATCAACATAACAACTCAATTAGTGTACAATTATATCAATTCCAAAAAGATATATTAATTGATAACAATATTATAAATACGAAAATTTTCTTTAATTAGAGGAATATAATGAGGGAAAGAAAAAAAAAAAGCAAGTACATAACTTTAATTATTGTAATACTTGCATCTTCCAATAATCACATAACTAAACCCTCCAATTCACAAACTCATTCTCATTCACTCATCCGGATTTCTAATAGTCATTTATTTTCATAAAAAGATTTTTCATTTGAATGTCGGATGATATTTTGATGAATAAGTATGTATCATTTAACTTTTTATTAACTATTATAGTGTCCTGGATTTGAAACAAATGGGTCAAAGGTCTGACCCGACTCTATGCGGATAATTATTAAAATCCCTAAATTTCATGTCCTCAATGACTAGATGCTGCACTTCCTTCCCCATCCACCTATCCCCTTTACCAAGCTAGTTTTTTGCCCTCAAATTTCATGAGACAAGTCCTTTATTTGATTTGTTAGATTGGGAAAAAAACATGGCTTGTTACCTTTTAGTAGTAGTCAAGGAATGAGATTTTGTCAACTAATTATTCTCTTTGACAAAGAGAATGCAAAACAAACTTGATCCGCTGATTCAAACCTATAGGAGAGAGTTCTAACTATTGCATTGTAGGCTGAGCTGAAAACTCAATAAGACTTTCTAGCTAGGGATGGTGGGTTTTGCCCCTCTCTCTCTCTCATCCTTAAGATTCCTTAACACTAACCATAAGTAAATGACCTCCCAAAGAGTTGAAGTTCACGGACGAAAACATAGTTTTAAGCCTCGGCAAGGACAGTAAGTCACGCTTCCATGTGAAATAGACACTCTGTTCGCCAAAATAATTGAACACCAAACAAGTGGTGGATTTGGATGGAGTCTTGCACAAAAAAAAAAAAGCCTTAATCTATAGGAGTACTAGCATGCTACAACTAGCAGCCCCTTTTTTTTCTAATTAGTTAGATAGGCAAAACCCTTTCAATGTTCTATCATATTAGTAAAGCACTAACAGCAAGAAAAGGGCCTTACTATAATATGAAATTATATGAAAACAATGCGGCCTCAAAAAGGGCCTTTCAATGTTCATAGTTATCTGATGCTAATTTTCTTATTCCAATGGTTTAAGGTCTACGTTTTATTAGAAGAAAGTTTATAGTCATGTGGCCATTGAATGGTGTAGTATCGAGGCTATCACGATGAATGATGCTGGGTTTGACATGTTCAAAAAGTTGGATATTCTTTGAGACTATTTCATACATAGAGAGCTGAGGATTCTCATATAGAATTTGCTTAGAATGTTTATACACCTGCAGTGGTAAGGTCTCGAGAGACCATGGATCCAGTCATATGTCAAATATGCAAGTGTCAATTATCTCATGATAGTCGCCCACTCGTTAGGGGTATTAATACACTGCCTTTAGTTCATATATCTGAGGAGGTTGTTGAATTATCAATTATTGTATAGACTATATTATGATAGGTTTAGTAGAACCTATCTTTTTGTTGAGATCTGAATTCTACAGAATTCCCGTTATATTTGTGATGTTTGGGTTTAGTGGAACCACTCAATTTGGTGCTTTTCGTAAATGCTTTGAGTCATGGGTATGACAACTGCTAAAGTCTCAAATAGACTATTGTTATTAAGATCTGAATTATATGGAATCCCTATTATATCTATAATATTTGGGTACAGTAGAACACCTCGATTTGGTCCTCTTTATAAATGCTCTTGAGTCGTGGTTATGACAATTTGTAGAGTCATAAATAGAGTATTGTTAAGCCTTCTATCATTGTCATTCCTCTTGCATGCATTGGCATTATGTATCTGAGATGGTTATTATTTATATTATATTATGGATTATATCATTTGTTGGATATCTGGATCACCTTTATATTTTGTTAGTTTCATATTAGAACAGTACCACAGTACTATCCAATGTTTATACATTTGTTGTTGAGCTACCAAGTAGTGACAATCCTAAACTCTAGCAACTTTTATGTTTAAGACTGGAGAGGTTTTATTTGCTTCCCTAGGCATTAGATGAAAATTCATTCTTAGGGCTGCATCGCTTAGACTTTTGAATATACTATAACTTTTACCTTGGCATTCACGAGTTTATGAATATTTAGAATTGATATTTTATTTATAAGATCTTATTATGGCATTGAAGTGTATTTTACGTTTGGCATGGTAGGTCCAAGCCGGGTTCAGGCATTCCGGATTCTAGTTGCCACAATCATGGTATCAAAAAGACATGGTTCTATGAGAATACTTGAGAACTTTATGATAAGAGATATTCAAGGAATATTTAGATTCACTAAATGGTTTAATGACTTAGGATATTAGTGGTTATTCTAGGTCGAGGAAATTCATAGCGTTTCTTTGGGGATTTAGGATATTGTGGGAGTATTTTAGGCATGGATGTCCTGAATCAAAAAGAGTTAGAATTGTAGATATCTTGAGCCTTTTTTGTTTTGCAAGATGCTTGAACAACAAAGTGCTAATGGTAGCAAATACTACGTCGCTCGTCATGGCACCAATTTAAGGAGATGGCTAAGGTCCGAAGAGCACTCTGAGACATGATGCTTTTAGTAAACCAGGTGGTCGGTGCCCAGATCATGGCACTGAGAGCAATGGCAACACTTTCATCAGAGAAGTACCCCCAGAGGCATGATCTAGAGCGACAAGTATTGCATGACTTTATGGACCAATGGGTTCCCATGATTGCGGGCTTACAAGACCCCATGCTTAATAACGTATGGATGGCTAGGATTGCGAAGGCATTTTAGGTGATCAGGTGCAAGATTGAGGAGAAGGTGCACCTGAGTTTGAGTCGCTTTGTTGTCAAGGTAGACTAGTGGTGGAGGATGATTGAGCCTGAGCTTAATACCTTAGCAAAAGTGTAAGGCTCGAAATCTCCCGATTATGCAAATTATAGTTAATTAAATTAAGGGAAATTGAGGTTGAAGGTTACGAGGAAATGGTAGGGTCCAAAATCTTAAAAACCATTAACCGTTAAAATTAAAATGTGGACTTAAAGATTTTCACTGGTCTAAAAATTGCGGTAAGAATCAAGTTTCATAATTATGCTAATTATGCTGATTTTGTTATAAACCCAGAAGCCAAATGTTCACCCCAGGACGCAATTGCAACACAAATTTAATTGATGGACCCGATTTGTAACCGATTTAATTTCGGTAGGTTAAATATAGCGAGACGGTCGGCAAGGGAGCAGCCAGGCAGCAGCAGCGACATCCAGGCAGCAGCATAAATCTCGGTTAGGAGCCACTAACACTTAACAATTAATTCATAAACTTTCCACGGTGGAAGTTAGTGGGGCAGTAAAACACCAGCAATTGATAAACTCATGGGGCAGCTCCACGACACACAAAGCTGGGCAGCGGTAAAATAAAACATTCAGCAAAGTCAAAGAGAGCAACAGCACGGCAGCAGCTTCAGCAGGGGAGCAACATACTTCAGCAAGTATCAGCAGCTTGCTTCATCAAAATTCAGCAACCAATCACACCATACCACAAGGCAGCTTCCTAAGGAACCAAATCAGCAAAAATTAGAGGATTAATCACCAGCCAAATAAGGACACTCGTTTGAATTTGGGGAGGTTTATGGGGTTCTGGCAGAGGCTTAATGACTCAGCTTAATTGCCTCCAATTTATATAAGAGGAACATGAAAGAAGAGAGGAAGAAAGTAAGGGAAAACCAAGAGGGATTTAAGGCCGCGTGAGGCAAAGGAAAAACAAAGAAGAGAGGAAGAGAGTCAGGGAAAACCGAGAAGGATAAGGAAGGAAAACCGAAAGAGAAGGGAAGGAATTCAGCTGAAATTTGGCAAGTGCACCATAAATCCTTCCTTCTTTGGTGTTAATTCTTGCTGGTTTTTCTTCAAGTATTGTTGCTCCAATACTTAATTCCTTATTTAACTAAATTACTGCTACTATCTCATCATTTTATAACAAGTATAAATTAGGTTGGAAGGTGGCAAGTAGGCTATTAATCACCAAATGTTTAATCTGAATTTTCAGCAACCTGAACCGGCTGCTGAAAAACGACTGAACTGGCCACCGACCAGCCACCAAACTGGCTCCAAATCAGTAACCAACTAGCTACGCCTCCTTATTGATGCTATAAAAATTCGGCCCATGAAAATGGGTTGAACCGGCCCCTGAACCGGTGATCAAATCAGCTGCGACATCCATACTGATGCTGGAAATTGTAGCCTATAAAAATAGGCTGAACCGGGCCCTAAACCGGTTGAACCAACAGCCATATTAGTCCAAGTGTTTTGAGATGATGTCAAAGAGTCAACCTGTAAAATTAGGCTTGAACCGGCTACTGAACCGAGTCTCAATTCAGCAACAAAATCGGCCACAACATCCATACTGATGCTGGAAGTTTGCAGCCTATGAAAATAGGCTGAACTGGGCCCTAAACCTGCTGAACCGATAGCCAAATCAACCAGAGGATTATGTATGATGATGCTAAATTTCCAACCCGTAAATAATTAGCCGAACCAGCCCTGGACTGGCCACCAAATCAGCAGCCAAAGTATCATGCTGATGCTGAATTTTCAGTTGATGAAAAAGATACTAAACCAGCCCATGAACCGGTCATGAACCGGCCACCAAACCAATAACTGAACCGGTTGCAGCATCAAACATTGATGCTGAATCTTAAGCTGTAAAGTTGTCCCAAACCGGCTGAAACACAGCCTGAACAGGCGAAGGGCTGAAGGATAGAGCGTACAAAGTCGATCGTGCACCTGTCGTGTGACCCGTTGGTCCTAAGCAATGTCTTGTGCGAAGCGACCAGCTTGAATAAACCCCTGAACCAGCTGGAACACCAGCTTGAACAAGCCCCTGAACCAGCTGGAAAAATATTGCTGCTGATGCTGAACTTTTTCAGCAATAAAATTAGGTGAACCGGCCACCAAACCAGTAATTAAACCGGCTAAGTCTCCTATTGATGCTGAAGTTTTCAGCTGATGAAAAAGATACTGGACCGGCCCTGAACCAGCCACTAAATAGACCACCAAACCAGCTGAAACATGATTATTGAAGCTGAATTTTTCCGCTGTAGAAATTGAATATGAACCGGCCCCGAACTAGCCTTGAACCGGCACCAAAATTCATCAAGTGTTCAAGATAAATTCAGCTGATAAAACCAGCTATTAAACCAGCATGAACCGGCCCTGAAATCAGCATAAACCGGCTTGATGAGGCTGAAATTTCAGTGGAAAAAATCAGTATGGACCAACCCCTTGAACCGGCCATTAAATCGACCTTGACCCGGTAGCCGAATCATCAAGTAATTATACTAAAATTATAGAGATTAACTCGAGCTAGCGTTGAACCAACTACCGATCCAGTGACCAAATTAGTCGAATGTACCATATGTTAATTCTGGATTTCTTTGCATATGAAAAATTTAAAGTTAAAACTACTAAACCAATTAACCCATTTGATTTTTAAAGACATATGGTTTATTACTAATTATTGCATTTTTACCATTTGTATGTTTCGATATTATGAAAAGTTTAAATGGAAACTTTATAAGTCTCAAAAAATATGATTATTTTTTTTGGAGTGGAGAAAACTAAGAAATAGTATTAAGAATAAGTATAAAGCTTCCATAAGAAGTTTTGAAAAAGAAATTAAGAAACTAGACTAAGAAAATTTTTCAGATGATAATATTTTTCTAGCATGCCTTAGGATATTACGATAAAAATTTGAGGATTGTCCCTTTCCGTGATGGAATTTTTGGCAGCATAAGTCTTATAGTTTTGTACACTGGGTTATAGTTATACCGTCCACCTCTAAGTACTGAATAGGAATTGGCCTTAAATTGTGTGGAAGTATATACAATCCTTTCTTTCATTGTCCACTCCGTTAGCTGGTAAGGCCTACTAGCCCTAATCCCTAAAAATAAATAAGATTCGGTATGTTTTATTAAAAAAATAAGTTAAAGAAAATAGAAGTTCATTCATATTTTATATGATTCCTATTCATTTGATTAATATATTTAAAGTATAAATATGTATGTATTTGTTATATGTGTCTTACTGAATATTTGACTCACTCTCTTATTTTTTACTAACCCTTTAGATGATGAGTACGAGTTAATACCTGATGAGTAAGATTGAAGCCAAGAGTTGTTTAGGCTTGAGTGATGATGAATTTTAATATAATGTAGTGGATGTAACGTTAATTTTGATATCAGGAAACTATATACTTTATCTTATAATGAAATGAATAAAATTTTGATATTGATCATTTAGTTATACTTCCACAGATTATTATGGTCATTATTTATGCTTCCACAGGTTTTTCATGGTAGTAATTTTCGTACCTAATAAGCATCTCTGAAGTAAAGTCCGATGCCATAATCCATTCATACGGTGTTGATGCCACTTAGGATATGACAATCATATGG
>JAOVVI020002909.1:1096-20059 GCA_028571085.2 Nepenthes alata | reverse complement strand
TCTGGACCTCATACTTTACAGATCTGAAGAAAGGATGTCCCGAAGCGCCCGAACGGTACCTCTCTCTCCTGCCGGCCGAAGCCCGTGCGCTGCCCCTTTCTTCCCTCTACGTCATTCTCCCGTGCATTGTTGCCACTTGCGTGGCTGTCATTGGCCTGCCGCCACCACACACGGACGACACTGGCCTTCCTAGCATCACCACCGCACGCCGCTGCCATCGCCACAACTCAACTGCCCCCTCTCTACGTGCGTCGTTCTCTCTCTCTCCTCTTCGCGCGCTTCTGCCTCACGCCAGAGCTCACCCACGGCCAACGCAGGTCACCGGCGAGCCACCACAACCCGTTGTCAACCACCGCTGTGCCACCTCCACACGTCGTCGCCGATAACGTTGCTGACAACCGCCGTCAACCTCCTCGAAGGCTTCTCCTCACCGCACCTCCATCGACTCACTTCTGGCCGCCGTTGACCAAGCCCACATCTCCGACTTTGCTGACGCTGCCGTTGCCAGCCACCCTCTTCCTTCCTCTCCCTTCTCCTCCTTCGCGTCAAACCCTAGCCCCCCCTCACTCCCTCTCTCCCCTATCCATCTGCTCCCAATCTCTTCTTATCTCTTCGTTTTCTGTTTTTTTTTCTCTTTTTTTCTTTTTACACATATATATAATATAATAATAATATTATTATATATTATAATAATATTATTATATATTATTATTATAATTTTATATTTTATATTTTCTTTTATTCCAAAATCAAAATCGATATTCGGGCAATAGTACGGACGCACCTTGGGCCAGCCCGACTGATCCAAATATCTTCCAAAATTTTTAAATATTTAATTAACAGGGGCGGCCTGATGCTTAATAAGAAGGTTCTCAATACCTTCCCAAAATAATTGAATATTGTCGGTCAACTTGAGGTTAGCAAATTGAACTTTCCTATATTTCGACACGCCATACTATTCAAATAAACGATCCATGTTTTGGATCCATTGAATAAAAATTTGAGGGTCTAAGCAGTCATCAAAAGTAGGGGCATCCAATTTGATATTTTTAAAAAGGTGTTCGTTTGGATCCTACTCTTGATCATAGTATCGGGGCATATAATCGCGTCTACTAGGTGCTCGACTATTTTGTCTGCGTCAGTGAGTTCTATTATAGGATACATCAAAATTATCAGCATCCGATGAGGGAGGTCCTATCTCTAACGTGGCAACTTGATTTGTGAGATCCAAATTTGTTTGATAAGTAGTGGCCAAGTTAATTTGAATGGCAATCATGTGGTTTTGTAATTGTTGTTGATTTGAAACTAATTGGGCTAACTGTTTATTTAGGGTTTCAAATTGATTAGAGTCCATGATTAGGTCAGAGGTGTTATGAAAAATAATGCGATCACTTTGTAATATGACTATTGGAATTGAGATCAATAAACAATTGAGGCAATCCAAGACAATGTTTTTTTATTATTTTTTTCTGAGATTTCGTATTGTTTAAATTATGCAAATAAGTGTTGCTAATCTATTAAAACAATAAAATATGAATCAATTACAATGCAATTGCATTCTATAAAGGCAGTTATAGGATGTGAAAGGGATGAATATTTTTTTCTAAGGAATAAAATGGCACACACAGGTAAAAGTAAATACTATTAATGAAAAGTAAAATATACTACTCAAAATAAAAATGAAACAAACGACCTGAAGATCAAGATAATCGGAACCACTTATAGGAGCTGACCTTCAATGATCTGCCTACTGTCCTTTTTTTTGTTGCTTTTTTTTTGCTGCTGTTTTTATTTTTGCTCCCTTTTTTTGCCTTTTTTATTTGCTCATAACCCACACACACAAAGAAGAGACACAGATGCTCAGTGCACACTCTCTTTCATGCGGCGATGGCAACACTCGCTCAATTTGGCGACGGTGGCGGCGACGAAGACGGCGACGAAGAAGACAGACGATGACGAAGATGAAGACGAAGAATCGGCACAACCAATTCACGACTTCTCTCTTTGTTTTTTTTCTTTCTCTGTCTCTCTAAAGAGTGGTGACTAGGATTTGGGTGGGCTACGACTCGGGCGTTCGGGTTAGGGTTTGATGTAATTGATAATAGTAGAATTTGGGTGTTGGGCTTTCGAGTGAGTGATCGATTAGGGTTTTGGGCATGCGGTTGGTTAGGGTTGTTGGGTGGTTTGGATGGGTGTGTTAGGCGTGATTTGGCTTGGTGAAGACAGGAAAGTTGGTGGTTGGCGGTCAATATGCAACGTGGAAGGTAGTTTCGGTGAGTTGAAGGGAAGGATGAAGACACCAAGTGATTTTGGTGGGTATGGCCACCGCTACTCGTCGTCTTCCCTTGGCTGCTGCCGCGTCGGTGCTGTTGCTAGTCTGAAATCTCCCTCTCTTTTTTTTTCGATTTTTTTATGGAAAATATCTCTTCTTGTTTTTTCTTCTTTTTTTTTTTCAACCACAATTTATTTATCAATAATCTTCTATAGAGACAGAAGATGTTACTGGTATGGGACGGTGGGACAGTGGAGTTGGTTATGTTGCTGGTTGCATGGGAAAAACACTGCAGGTTGGATAGTAGATAGTGGGAAAGTGGAGTTGGTGGAGTCGGTGATGTTACTGGTTGTTGGAAAGGTAGTATAAAAAGTAGGGATTTAGCATCTAATACCAAATTTGATGTGCGGAAGAGAAGGAGAAGAAATTGAGAGAAGGGGAAGAAACATAAGGAGGACCAGAGAGGAGAAATAGAGATCAGAAGAGAGAGAAGGAAATCACAGTCACTCAATATTTTATTCAACTTATCAATCATATTTAAACAATAGAGTTTAGGGTTCTTATATAGAAAAATATTTGTTCTAGGATAGTTTTAAAACAAATATAATTATCTAATTAAATATGATATGATTTTCTAAAATAAAAATAAAATATTATAAATAAAATCAAATAAATAAAATCTTTTTTAATTGCAAATAAAATAAAATCAATTAAATAAAAATCTTTTCTAATTGCAAATAAGATAAAATCAAATCAAATAAAAACTTTTTCTAATCAAATAAAAGTAAATCTCTTCTAATTTGGAATATTTTCAATACCCACATCACTATTGATCTTCCACTTCCTCTTCGAAGATTGTGGCTACTTCACTTTTATTATCAATTATACCAATTTTGACATAAAATAGAAATTTTGCTCCAAAATTCAAAGATAAACTTAGAGTCTCTTCTCTCGAGAGACAATGTCCCATAAATCTTCATTTTCCAATATCACAAGAAGACACAACCCAATTGAGCCATACGCAGTCATTTGTCTGCATGCTTGTGCGTGCCTGTTGGCACTAGTGAATTGAATTTAACACTAAGTCTTAAGCCTTGGCCTTTGTAGTCTGGCACTAGTTAGTAGTTGTTCATCATTAAACTGTAAACGATACGTCATCTATGAAGGTTGGAGCCATTGTTGATGGTGGCTCAGTTGTACTTTATCTCTGCTACTACGGTGATCTCCATGATACTGAATCTTCTTCGAATTATCCTTTAAGGGCTTAGGTGATGTTGCAAAGTCCATGGGGCAGGCTTTGAGTGTTCTCTGCTTCGGTTGTTCTTCATCTCTGCCAATTCGGTGGATTGGCAATATTGCAGTGATGAGGATTTGGTTGGCTTCCATTTTACTCTGTCATGACTTTACTTTAATTTGGTTGTTTTGTTGGATTGGCGGTGGTCCAGTTGTATGTCTTGTAACAGTATTGGGCTTTGTGTCTGTCTGTTAGTAGAGTTTGTTGAAGTTGTGGAGTTGCTGTAGTCCACATAGGTTGAAGAAGTGAAACATTCTCTAAGTTCAACAATTATGTTGATCTTGAAGGGTTTCTCTTAATTGGAAAATCTAAAATGAAACCTTATTAGATTGAGCTTACTCCAAAATATAGTGCTGCTGAATCATACCTAATTATTGTAGGGAAAGCTAGTGCACAAGACTTCCATGTTGGAGGTTTTGCAAAGAGGTAAATGTATGTGACTTGTCCTCCATGGCAAAATGATTGCTTTTAAGATTTGTACTTGCAACCTCCAAGTTACCATAGAGCAACCTGTTGCTATGCCTACTAGGTGGGATAAGAGAATTGATAAAGGGAATAGAGATGATGATAGAGATCATACTTAAAAAATAGAAGAATTCCATATAGGCACAACTCTTATTTGAACGAAGTGAAAGAAAATGCAATCTTTATTGTCTAATAGAACAAACACTAATACTTTAATTGAATCGGTCTAGATCAAATCTATTTATTAAGGTACTTCTCGGATTATTGAAGATATTTCTTTTCAACCGAAGAACAAAACAAGATCATTTTGTTCCATTATGTAATATATTTTTTTAAAAAGGCTTTAAATAATGGGTTTTAATGCATCTCAAAGCAACATTTGTACTATCACCCTTGTCAAATAAAAGAAATGGATGGATTGACGACTGTTCTTTCCTTCAATTTCACGAAATACTATCATTTCTTGATAATGAAGTGAGAGATTCTTTTCGAACCCGAGGACTAATTCATTCCCAATTAAAGCATAAGAAACTTCATAATTCTAGAATGAAGCAATGGAAAAATTGGTTAAAGAGTCACTGTCAATATAATTTATTTTAGATATAATAGTCGAAGTTGGATTCCATATTGTTAAAGGTTTATAATGCAAATTCCATGCTGCCTTCAACATTTGCTTTATATTTGCATCCCAAAAAAACCAAGGCAATTGGGAATCCAAGATAAATAGGAATTATGACAAATTCAGCATCACGAAGGGAGAAATTATCAATATTGCTCGTCCATTTGGATTGATATGTTTGATTGAAAGTATTTCTGTAACATCATGAGATAATTTAAAAATCATTTGAGTTCTTTACACATATTTGCTTTAATTATGGGGATGTAATTCTTTGGGTGGTATTGTGAAGTAATTGCATTTCTAGTATACTCCAGCGTCCAGATTTATAGTTTAATAACTTGCCTTTCTGTAGTTATGAATTATACATGCCCCCATGCTACTGGTTAAACATTGTGTAGGCAATTCATACAATAATACTATACTATCATGCTACTGGTTTTTTTTTTTTTTTAAAGGTTTCGTCTAGTGATGCATGCTTTGCCAGTTTCTACTGCTTGTATGTTTTGTATGATTTCTCCACCCCTTTGTGCTTGCAAGCTCATTATTACTTATGGAACAAAGATGTTTACAGGGAGGAAAGAAGGGTCAGAAAATGGAGAAAGATGATTGGAGTCGGTGGAAGTGATTGGAAGCATTATGCTAGGAGAAAACCTCACGTTGTTAAAAGACGTGTTAGAAAAGGCATTCCTGATTGCTTGAGAGGTCTTGTTTGGCAGCTGATCTCAGGAAGCCGGGACCTCTTGCTTATGAACCCTGGTGTTTATGAGGTAATTGTTCACTCAATATCTCTTTAAAGTAACTTGCAATTATGTTCTTCTTCAGTTTAGAATAAGTATTCATGATAGGCTTTGTTACTAATAAAAAAAGTTATCTATTCACATTACATGTGCCATTGAAAATCATATAGTTACTTTATGGGGAGTTTGCTGCACTGCAAATGATATGAATACTATTGTTGCGTTAGCTTTAATCATGTCAGTGGCATATTTGTATCCCATTTTATTAGTGGAACTTATGCAAATAATAAACCAACTCCCTTCTACAATGGGCTGAGATGAGCAATTCTAAGATTGTCTATTGTGAATTGAATTATTGGGGTTGAATAGGAACGTAAATGTTCTATGATGATTTGGTCAACATTAATCAAAATGTCATGAGACTGTAGCAATGTTAAGTTGCAAATATTGGGACATCCTCTAAGCTTTGAATGTCCTGGGATTCTAGACATTGATGGTCCATTTTGTGTTAGAACTACAATGGAGGGTTGGAATATATGTTTGGTAATCAGAACCACTTTCTGAATATTTGGGATTCAAATCTCCTCTATCCTCTTGTTTTTAGAGAATATAATGGCAAGGGTGGATTTCAAATGAAGGAATGAGAATCAATGGGCCGGTAACTTTGAATCATTGTTGTATCATCCAATGCCTGTAAACCACCTCATGAATTATTATCGCTGACCCTCTCTAGACCAAGCTGAAAACCGCCAGATGCTATAGACTACCGATAGGTCTACCACACACCACATCCAAGTCGTCTGTTATGCGTTGTTGCCACCTATCTATTTCAATGACTGGCAGGCCAAATCATGACCAGCAGAACATCATTAACCAATTAGCAACAAAAAGCATCAGTTCCGACACTGGCACTGTCATACCCCTCTATTTTTCTTGTTATACACCATATATGCAAAATCTTTTACAGAAACTACAAGACCAGAGGAGTGAATTTGACTTATGAAGGGGGATGTGTCGTAATATTTCAGGTGAAGCGATTTTCTGTCAAGAAAGAGAGATTCAGATGCAACAAAGTAAATTAAGAAAAGAGAAACATTTAGATGAAAAACTGGCATACCTTGTCCCTGTCAATCATTATGTCATCTCACTCCATTGGCAGAATGTTGAAGTAGCTAAGGTATTCATACACCAGCTCCAGTGAACTGATTTAATTTTGCATCTTATCAACATGGTCACTTACAACACAAAACTAAAGCTTCTCACTACAATTGAAGGCCTCAAATTGCCAAGGGAAATGATTGAATGGGTTTGTGGTGGTGCAAGTATAGATGGTAGTTTCAAGTTATGAAGGTTATAATGGCTGTTGTTATGCTTGTATGTGAAGGCAAAGATGAAGGGTCTTGATTTGCATTCTCTATGTGGAGCTTGGTTACTGTTCCCAATTTGTATTCTGCCAAGTTTTAGAAACATTTTCTCAAGTTTTCTAGTTCTCAAATCCATATCAAAGATATGACAAAAGTATTTGTTAGTTGTCTGCTACCTGACACAACCCTCCTTTATTTCAGATTGGGACTGGGTAATGATAGGGACAAAATTTACATGCTGGTGGAGTTAAAAGGGTGGCCAAGTGCACAATATTCTCGCATTGCGGTGTTCCGGGAGGATCAAGAGAAGTACTAAAGCTGACAAGAAAATTTTCTTCGGAGAGAAGATATGAAATGAAGACGTTTGGGGTCTTGAGGGATTTAGTAACAAGATGTTGGATGCTATGGCTTCAAAGGGATTTTAGGGTAATAAAAAGTTAGCATACCATACCAAAAAAGAATCTTGGTAGTGGTGAAAATAGATCCATGAAAAATTGAAAGCTTAGAAAGATTGATATAAGACATTGTACAAGTGCAGAAAATCTGATAATTTTAGAGAGTTATAAATCTGCTGAAAAGAGGAAAAATTGTTGTTGACTGAAGTGATGTTGTTACTTATCACAAAGGATGGAGAAAAAGATGTCTTTAAATAGCTAAAGCAAGAAATATGAGAACAAAAACACTTGACAAGGTGGAGTGTTTCTAGGATGGTGATAAAGAAATATTGTTACAAATGATGATTCAATAGAGTGATTTTTTTTTTGGTAAGTAATGAGTATTATGTATATTGATTTTCAAGAATTTACAATATCTATATTCATGCTCGATGTTTCTAAGATATAGAGTAGAACATAAGAGCTAAGAAATCTCCCGAGCTTCACAAGCAGCGATGAAACTTAGAGAAACCCTAAAATATCAGAAAGAGAAAATAGGGAAGAAAGCTAGGGCATCCCCCGAGCTTCATACAACGCAACACCCCGGTCATTTCTTCCACTTTGGCAACCTCAAAAATCATGAAAAAATGCACCTACCAAAGCCCAAGCTACACTCAGCCATGGTATCTACCTCGGCCCTAAGTTACACCCCGGCCATTATCAGCTACACCCCGGCCATTAGCAGCTACCTCGGCCATTAACAGCTACCTCGGCCATTAGCAGTTGCACCCCTCTTAGAGAGATGGAAAGGTCATTTCCATAACCTCTTAGAAGGAGGTAGGGGGAACACCGTTGTGCTTTGGGAGCTTATTGACTTGAGGTAAATGGAACTGTAGACCTAAATGACTCTTATTATCAAATTATTGGAAGAAAGCAAGTCAAAGGTGCATTGAAGATGATGAAAGTACGAAAGACATTTGGACCCGATGTGCCCTAACGGAGGCTTGGAAATGTGTAGGGATGAGAGAATTTTGTGGTTGACTAGATTGTTTAATAAAATCTTAGGAGCAAGAAAATGTTCGATGAGGGTAGAAAGGACAAATTGGTTCCCATATACATGACCAAAGGAGATGTACAGAGTTGTGCCAACTATAGAGATATTAATTTCGTGAGCCATACAATGAAGTTATTGGAAAGGATGATCGAAAGGAGGCTAAAGAATGAATTGGATTATATCCGAGAATCAACTTGTCTTCTTACTAAGCAAGTGTACTATAGAAGCTATCTATTGGTTAAAGTGTTTGATGGTGCAATTTAAGGAAACACACAACCTTTTTTTAAAGGTGTTTATCATGTTGGAGAAGGCATATGATATGATGCATTCCAAGTAAAGTATCATGAAAAATTTTGGAGAACGAGAAGTCTCCATTGGATACATCCAAGTTATACAACCTATGCATAATATAGTAGTAAGTTGTGTAAGGGCACATAGAGGAGATTGAGGTTTTTCAAACTACTTTTGGATATGATATGGGGTTAGATTTAAGCCCATGGCTATTTATTTGTGCTATACATGAATTGGTCTAACACATTCAAGAAGAAGTGCCTCACTGCATACTTTTTGTAGATGTTATAGTTTTAGTGGATGTGATAAGAGAGGGCATGAATGCTAAGTTGGAAGTTTGGAAAGGAACTTCGGGAGCTAAATATTTTGGAATTATTAATATAATGATGAATGAAGTAAGTTAAGAATGATGGATGGTGGGGAGATGAGGGTAGGAACGGAAAGCTTACCAAAGCATTTAAAATATCTTGATTAATGGCTAAGACGTAAATTTGTGATCGATAAGGATATTATTCATTAAACTAAAGCTGACTGGATGGATGAAGTGTTTCAGGGGCTCTATGTGATAGGAGAATGCAACGCAAATTTAAAGAAAAATAATGTGGCTATTCTGGGGGCATGCTATATAGAGCAGAATATTGAACAGTTAAATACCATTATATGTGAAATGGCATTAGCAGATACGAAGACGTTGGAGTAAATTGTGTTTACAAAAAATAAATAGGATTCAAAATGATGTTATTTGGGAGGAAGTTAGAGTGACACCTGTAGGAGAAAAATATGCAAAGAGAAATGTGTTTGACGTGGTTTGGTCTGTATAGTAAAGAATGCCTAAGGTGCCTGGTAGGAGATGTGAGTGCTTGGAGAGGCCTACATAGAAGAGTTAGAGAAAAATCAAAACAGAATTTAAAGGAAACCATCAAGATGATGTTGCACAATTAGACTTAGGGGAGGACGTGGCCGATAACAGACTATATAGAGGAAAAGAATCTATGTTGTCAACTCCACTAGGCAGGAAAAGGCTTAATTTGTTTTTTTTTAAGTTACTCCCTTTTTAGTATCATTCCCCACTCCTTTATGCCTGCCTAAAGTGCTTTCTTTTTCTTTCGGATGCTTTGTTCTCTTTTGTCCTTTTCTTTGATAAGTGTTCCTATGACAAGAAATTCGGGGTTGATTCTTAATTTGCCTTATCTCTTATTCTCTGGCTGTGTGAGGTAAAATTTTCTTTTTCTTCTTAGATTAACATGTAGATGTCTACTCAAATATTGCACCTTTAATCCTGATATGTCATTTATAGTGTAGTAATCAGTATGCTTTATTGCAGCAACTGGTAATATATGAGACATCAGCTGCAGAACTGGACATAATTAGAGATATATCTCGTACCTTCCCTTCTCATGTCTTCTTCCAGCAGAGACACGGTCCTGGTCAAAGGTCCCTGTACAATGTCCTGAAAGCTTATTCTGTGTATGACAGAGACATTGGATATGTTCAGGTTCTTTGATGTTTCCCATGGCAACTTTTGAATAAGTTCTAGTATATCATTCCTACTAATGTCGGCATTATGTTTAATGCAGGGGATGGGGTTCATAGCTGGTTTATTACTACTTTATATGAGTGAAGAAGATGCATTTTGGTTACTGGTTGCATTGCTGAAAGGAGCTGTCCATGCCCCAATGGAGGGATTATATCTGGTGATTGTTTCTGTTTTGAGTATGTTAATTGACCTTTCGTGGTATTTGATTCTGCTTTTCAGTTGGTAGGTATGTATCCAACAGCCTACGTAAAGAGATCGAATTTGGAATTATCATTGGTATTTTGTCCTTTTGTTTGTATTGTCTAGTTATTCTCAACATTCTATAGTCAAGCGTGTACCTAAGTGTCATCACATTCCTTTTGTCGGAGTTATAGTCTGCAAAATTAAACTGTAAGTTTTACAGGGCTGTTAAAGACTAGCTAGTAGCTATTATGGGTTAGACTCCTGGGCAGCGAAATAGTAAAATGATCAAGGAAAAGGTTAGCATGTTTTACATAAGAATGTGTAGTAAATACCATTAAGACGATCAAAGCTGCACAAATGGTTAGAAAGACTTGTCTGCATTCCGATCTTTAGGGGATGCTTACTTAGATTAGTCAAAATTCAAAAATGGGGTTCCATAGCCAACCTGCAGTGGGACATGCGACTTTAATAAGGTTGGTTGTTTGTTGTAATAAGCTATAGTCTCTTGTCTGCCACTTGTTTCGACTTCTTTGACTTGAACATAGCTGTCCTTTAGGATATATGTTTGTTGCATGTCCAAACCATTGCACTAGTTAATTGTTTCCTTCTCGCTTCATCTTACTTCGTATGCAATGCAAAAAGATAGTAAGAATTATTAAAATTGTGTATCGTGCCAAGTCTTACCAGAGATTTTTTTGTACATCAGCATTTCAAGCTTGCCACAGTCTCATGGGTGTATTAACTGTTTCTCTTCATTTTTATTGGCTACAAATAACTCATTTTGCTATGATTTTTAACTGGATTGTCTTTCTTTGGGCAGGATGGATTGCCTTTAGTACAGCAATACCTTTATCAGTTTGACCATTTGGTGAGCGAGTATTTGCCAAAGCTGGGGGAGCATTTTTCTCAAGAAATGATAAACCCTAGCATGTATGCAAGTCAATGGTTCATAACTGTTTTCTCTTATTCTTTCCCCTTCCATCTGGCTCTTCGAATCTGGGATATTTTTCTATATGAGGTTAGTGGAGAAGACAAAAATACATCAACATTTATGATAGCAGGCTTTTTTGCTAGATAATGCTTTCATATTGATTTGTTATGTTCCTCGGTTTTCTAGGGTGTTAAAATCATTTTTAAGGTTGGTTTGGCCCTACTGAAATGCTGTCACGATGATTTGGTGAGTATTTCTGCATCTCAGAGTTCCTTTGAAATCTCCCAGTCAAAAAAAAAAAAAAAACAAAGGAAAGAAAAAGAATGGTGTAACTGAAATGGATTTTTTACCCTTTCCTTATGCTGTTGGGGGTGGATGGGGTCGATGGTTTTATATATGATGTAATTTATTTCTTGGTGAACCAAAAATTATCACAATATATACTATATGACCCAGATGCATAGATGAAAATATTGATATTGGTATTGGTATTGTTGCTGTTATATTAATAATCGGACATATTGTGCTGGCATTGGATATATTGGACAGGGAAAAAATTTTAAAAATTATAAGTTGATAGTATTGCATCGGCTGATATTTTGAATATTGGCTGATATATTGGTCTTGTCGACTAATGTGTAAACATGTTGTAATATTATTATGGTATTTGAAAATATCTATATTGGGCCCTTTGATATCAATACATATTGGCTAACATGTGTTATATTAGCTAATATTTCTCAATATTTTCATCAATGTCCAGATGGGTTAAATTAATGAATATTATGAATTTATGATCAAGGGTTTTGGTCACGTACCTTATCAACCCATGAAGGGGAAAGAAATTGACTTGTGGACCGGTTAAAAATGAAAATCTGTCTCAAACTCTTGCCAATCCTTCATATGGGCTACAACAACAACAACTAAATGGGGATCTCTAAGTGAATCTTTTTATACCATTTCATTTGATTTGGTACAACATCCTTGAGAGTAGAATATTTTCAAATTACTTTTGTCACCTAGATCCTTCCCTCGGGCTAAAAGAATGATAAAAAGATAGGTAGAGAAGTGCTTTTTGAAATCTTTGATATGTCTGGTTTTCCGAAGTTTATAACATCCTCTGATAATTGTTACCCATCTTCTAGATTTTTATTTATGTAATCATATATCATTTCAAAGTCTGAATCTGTTGTGTTCTTTCTTTTGGTATAGTAATTGCCTTTCATTTAAGAAGGCATTATTCTATTTTCTTGTTCTGGACTTGGTGACCAGAGCTGGATGCATTGATCAGTGTTCCATTGAAATATTGAAAAGGCCAAGTATGGTTGCCAAAAAAAAAAAAAAAAAAAAGGAGGAAAGGAAGGCTGAATTGTGGGAATATTGCTTTGGAACTTTAACATTTATTATGGTATGCTAGTGCCATGCATACTACTTTTCCAGACAAGGGGGGACCTCGGCTCTTCATTTCCCTGGTGCCCATGGGTTTGCAGATATGGAAACTTTCATCAGAAAGAGTGCTGTTAAGGTCCTTCCATTGTAAACGTTTTTATATCCATCCAATGGTTAAAGTAGAAGTTGGGTGGATGAATGATAAAAGTTATATTAAGTGATTTAAATGGATATTTAATTTTCATTATTCATTTCATTTTCTAATTCTGACTGTTGGGTGGATGTGTGAACGTCTCTATTAAGAGAACGTCTCTGCCTCAGACATCGATTGAAGCATTCCATCCCGTATGGAAAGCAAGTGAGGCCATGTCCCCTGCCTCCCTCTGCCTCTCCCACAAATACGCCCCTTAGAAGAGAGCACCAAATCAAATAATAGATATTAGAGAAAAGAATAGGTGACATAATGCTAGTTTTCCTGTTGCTAAATCGATTTAATTTTCGATTAGGTGAAGTTACCATTTGAAAAGCTCATACATGCTTTGCGTAATTTCCCCGAGGAAGTGATGGATCCAGATACGTTGCTAACAACGGCCTACTCAATCAAGGTTTTTCCTCAGTTTATTTGTAAAAAGTATACTTGTGGTCTATCTATTTTGACTTTCTGCCATGGAAAACCTATTGATTGATCTCATATCAATTGACATTTTATGGTAAATTGTTACGAGAGTATTGACATGGTTGCTGTTTGTTTTTGGCTGAGTCATGATTGCTTTTAATCTGACAAACAAATCAAAATGAGTGACTACTAAAGTGATATACATATACATATGTGTATGTGTATATATATGGATGCATATATCTAACCCTCAATATCATGATGTGGGAGCCTTTTATATGTGTTTTTTATATATGTTTCTTCTTTGTCTTCTCCTTTGTTTCATGGCGTAGATTCTTTTACCAGCTGTAAAGAAGACACTATTTGACACTAGGTGAACTGCATAAACGCATGGATATAAAAGTATCAATAGTGGGATCGGTGGCAACATTATCGGGTGATATACATGGATATTGGATGTTGTGGACATGAAAAAAAATCTCTTGGTTATACCAAAAATGAGTTATATATGCAAATTTGATATTCTTCAATAATTTCTTTAACTATTTTGAAAATTTTAGCCAATTTTATTGAAATCAATATTGATATCCTCTAGGTTTTTGAAAAATACATTGAAACTTTTGATCGATATATGTTTTATACCCTATAAATATGTAGATTTAGGCTGTTTGATTTAAGTATATTTAAATGTGGGAATTTAGTCTTTCAAGGGTGAAGAAAGAAAAAGTAAGAATAAAAAAATAAAAATTTGGCTGTTAGATTTTGGCCAATATTTTCATCAATGGTAATGTATAAGCTTTGTTTGCCATTGTTCATGTTTATTATTTTTGTAACTTTTTGGGTTGTGTTTAAGACGTTTGAGTTACTTGAGGGTTGCAGATTGTTGAGAGTTCATACTGTAGAGAGTTAGATGTGCAGAATGGTAATCAGTTGTTTAAATTGGCAACTTGTTTCTAGATTTTTGTATGACATTTATTCTAATATTGCCCCGTTTATTATTTTGTGTTTAAATGAAATGTATCAAACTAACCGGATAAGAATTTTTAAGATGAACAAAATGTGTTTATAGGTCTTTATAAAAGTGAAAAATGTTGATGATTTTTATAGGTCTTGAGTTTTCTCTTTTTGTCCAATTTTATTCTCAAATTTTTTCCTAATTTTATTTGCAAGTTTCATTTTAGTACCAATTTAATACTATACAAAAAGAAAATTTGCCAAATTATTCATATTTCTGTATCATGTTATATGCCTGTGACACAGAAAACTCCAAAGTAGACATATACTTCATTTTATCTTCATTTTATTAACACTATTTTAGTTTACAGCATTACGTGCACAATACTATATGACTTGGAATGTGGTCAATTTGGCCTGAAATTTTGCGCAGATAAAATTGGGACTGTATAAAAGTTGAAATCAAATTAGAAAAAATTTGTTGTGAATACAATGAAAAAAGTAAAAAAGTTGAGAATATTGTTGGTTTTTTTCTCCTTTCAAAATACAGTAAAAGACCTACAATAAAAAGGCCACAGGAAGACACCACTCCCTTCTCCAAAAGAATAGGAAAAAGGAAGAGCTGAAAACCACTCTCTCCTATATGAGAGCAAATTTTTATATGATAGGTTTACCCATCAAAAAACATAGCTTTTTGTTAGTTTAAAATGCTTCATATCTGATGTCAATTGATATTGGTGTTGAGAATCCATCTATGGATAAAAATATTAGTATCGGTAATATTTGCAGTCATATCGGTTTTAGACATATTGAAAAATATATATTGGCATCAAATATATTGGGAAAAAGATTTTTCTGCAAGCAATAACCTAACAAGGAATATTGTCTGAGATATCAGCCAATATTTTAAATATTGGTTGATATATTATTGATAGGGTGACATCATGATTTGGTTGCGTATTGGAAAATATTAGGGGGGGGGATACCTATATTTTTCCACAGATCTTTTAATATTGGCCTATATTTCTTTCTATTTGCCTCATCAAAAGGCTGAGATTCCTGCATGACTAGCTGATCCTAGGGGAAAGATATATTGGGACTTAGTATTGTAGTTACATGGGTAAGATGGTGAATTAAGTACTTTTTTCCCTTTAGGACAATTTTCTGGTCGCCTTCATAGGTAAATTTGAGGTGGACAAATTCAAGGAAATAGTGCTTTCTCAAGTATAGTGTGTGTGTGTGTTTAATTAAGAAAGACCAAGGTTTAGCTCTCCACGTCTAAGTCTTCAGGAGGTGTGGAATGGCTCATTTACTGTTCATGCAAGTGATATGTGCTTAAATATGCAAATTACACTTAAAAAGACTTGAATTGTATGCAAATTAGTATAAGTGAAATATTTTGGGGACACCCTTAAACCACCTTTGGGTGGTTGGCATCCATACGTTCAACTATTCATGGGTGGGATCTGTTTGTTTGTGTATATGGATGATGATACACCACCTATTCAGGGTTTCAATAGCTTTAGGAAGGGGCCTAATAGGGGAAGGGTGGAAGACGGAGTTGGAGATAATGCCCTCACACACGCCCAGTAGAAATATATTTTTGTGTTTAGGTAGTTATGGAAGGGGAGAAAGGGCCAGCACTAGTCCTACCAGTGTAATATGGGCCAACACTTTAAAGTCTGTCTTGTGTTCAGGTAGTTATGGAGGGGCAGAAAGAGCCAGCCATAGTCCCATTATTGTATTACGGGTTTTGAAAGTCATCCTTACTATTAGGGTTTTTGCTCCTCATGGGCATTGTGTTAGACTACGATTTGGAGGGCTATTTAGTTACCAAAAGAAAAAAGTTAAGCATTTGGAATCTCTTATCTTATTTCCATTTCTGATTATCCCATTGAAATTAATCGAATGTGTCTAAATGGTTGCCAAAGAGTGTCGTCCTAATACCACTCATTGTATAAACCTCCTAATTTACCTTCAAGTTTGTAGATATGGCTTCCCAACCTCATGCTGCTTGCTATTGTTGTCTAAGTAATTGGCCGACACTTTCCAACACTTGTCGGATTATTTTGTTGCGTTTCTTCTTGACTCAAGGACGCTCTTAACATATTTTGAACTCATTGAGCTATTTTGTAATTTTAGAAAAACCGAGTTCTTAGTAAGAACAAAAGAAATTTGGAGCCATTTTGTCAAGAAACAATTAAAAACTTAGGTCCATATTTTCTTTTGTTTTCTGCTTTTTCATTCTTTGAGGCTTTCTATGGTGCAACTCTTTCATATTGGCTTACTTGCCTGTTATTCTTCGTGTAGTTTTTTTTGATTGATGAAACAAGAAATCTGTATTTTTTCTTACTGATTTAGGATAAAGTAATCTATTATATCCTCGTATTTATAGATAAACTCTAAATTTTAGTTAACATATTCCTTATCCCTGGTTTTTGGAAGATAACGTGCTGGTGTTGTGTCTATTCGGGTCTCGTTGATGTCTAGATTATTAGATTATTATCAAAACTTCTGATGTAATGTCTTATACAATCAGATATCAAAGCGTCTAGAAGAATTGAGGCTGAAATACGCGAAGATGAACGGGAAAGAGGCCGAATCCTCAGAATCAAGTGGGAAGCAGAAGCAGCTTCTGAGAAGGCATGCCCATCATCTCAAATTTGAACCCGAAGAGCGAAACGGAGAAGTAATCCAGTCTTGTTGAAGCTGATGGGAGGCCGAAACCGCAATCCAGTCTTGTTGAAGCTGATGGGAGGCCGAAACCGCCCTCCCAAAGGGGTGGTCTTATGGAAAAAAATGGTGGGGTAGCCCTCTCAAAAGAGGGCAGTGGGATGCAGAAACTGCTGCTTGGAGAAGGCATTATTCTTGCCATAAGGAAGATTATGACAAGCTTGATGGTGAAGTGATTCAGTCTACTGAACAGCCTTTTCACTGAACGACTGTTTTGCTTAGTGAATGTGAAACGTTTCGTGCCATTTATGTACATAATGTTTAGGGAAGGATAAATTTAAATATTTACTAATAAATTATGTTATATTAATTAATTAAAAATTATATTGATGATAATATTATTATTTTCGGGAAAAAAAATAAAAATAACTTTTTTGAATTGGGTCTGAGTTTAAACTTTTTTTTCATATTTTATGATGAAAATTTTTTCAAAATATTATATTGAAATATAATGAAAATTTTTACATAAAAAATTAATAATTATACAATTATTATATTGAATAGCCGGACTTTGATTATGTCCAATTAAAAGGCCTCAGCACATTTTATAGCTAACAATAAAAATGATTTTAAAAGACCTAATATGTTGCTATAATTTAATAATTCATAATATAATTCTTATAAATATTTTATATTGGCAGGATATAATAAATATTAAGTAACATGTTTCTCGTGTGGAATCGTGAGGCACTATGTTGATTTTATATTGATTTTATTTTTAGAAAATAGAATAACGTAAAAATAAAATTTAAATTTAATATTTTATTATTTAATTTGTCACTTAAAATATTTTAAAAAGAATTAATTTTTAATATTTAGTATATAATAATAGAAAAAAAATAGCAAAAAAAGTAGTATAAGATGATTATTTTACCTTATCTAAAAAAATAATATCTTAGTATATACTAAAGGGTTTGGATAGATCTTATTAAAATCAACTCAATTAATCTTTATGGTTTTATTGATTCAAAATTTTATAAAATTTGGTTGAAATATATTAATATTATAGATAGATATTGTTAAGAAGGTCCGATTATTTTTTAGGTAAGGTAAGATCATGGCTAAAAGTAATGATTTTAGTTAACCCGGTTTAGATTATAATTTTTTTTATAAATATATTTTTTATTTTAAATAAATATAAAATTTTAAAAATTATTTTAATAAATTATATTTTTATATAATTAATAATTTTTATTCAAAAATTTTTTATTTAAATATATTTAAGTATATTTTCATGTAATTAATATATAAAAATTATTTATTTAAAATATATAATTAAGTAATATCTTAATCTATATGTTATAAAATTTTAAAATATTTATATTTTTAGTTATTTTTATATATTTATAATTTTTTTAAAAAAATATTTAAAAATAAAAAATTTATGTCTTTACCTGAATTGACTTGATTTAGATTATAAATATGTCCAATTTAGTCTAATTTAGCGGTTACAAATGTTCATTTAAACCAATCAGTATTTGATCCGAATTTAATTTTAATTAAATTTAGTTTTAGGTAATGGTAAATAAAAAAAATATCTTAAAATAATTATTTTTTAATAATTAAGAATAAAAAATATTTAAAAAATTAATATTTTTTTTATTTTTTATTTTAAAGGAATAACAATTTCATTGTTTTTCATTCTATTAGAGCAAGGCAGAATAGTAATTTTAATAAAAATAAAATATAAATATAATTTCTATATTATCGTACCAAATAAGCTATTTGTGCTTAATCCAGGATACTTCAGGCAAAATCCACATTTTTAACCTTGCTGCTATGCTTGAAATGTTGCTCATGCTGATAACCTGATTATGGTATTTGCGGGATTGTATAGGGCTTTTGATCTTTTATTTTGTTTTCATGGTTGAGAAGTTTAGAATGATCTACGATTATATTTATGTGTTCTTTTATGGATTGTGAGTAGTTGTTAATTGAATGTTAAACATTGAGGAAGTAATCGGTTGTGTATTGTTGGATAAAGGAATTGTTGGGGTCAAAAGACCCGGATCCACCAGATCTGGCAGCAGCGGAAAACCCGAACCCCCCCGTCATTGACAGCCACCATTTAGTAGGAACAAGGGATGCACGGTATTTTTTACGTAGAAACCTCTTCCCAACCGAATAGACAAAACCACGGGACACACAAT
>JAOVVI020002908.1:0-20059 GCA_028571085.2 Nepenthes alata | reverse complement strand
CATGCTAGAAGGCTGAAATTTAAGCCTCCCAGTATAAGGGAATAGTGATGTATTCGGTTTGCCAAGCCCATGAAGAGGGCCAACGAACACAAGGATAGGCACAAGATTAGAACGACATCCAAGCTAGCCTAATCGGCCGAGACGGCCCAATTGGCTAAAATGACCTTAGCGGCCCAATTAGGACAGCTCACGATCATCTATTTGAAGAAACTTACCATAATCAGTTATAACAACCTGACAAATATTTCAAGAATATTCGTCCACGTTCACACAATCGCTCTCAAAATGACAACGGTAGCATTACGAATCTCTTCTCAAAGGTAATTGCAATATTGAGCGCCTCCCATGATTGTGCCAAAGAATGAAGAAAATCGCCAACCAATCGAGATTTTTTTTCCATCTAAACAACTTAGTGAGAGATTGTCACCAGTCAGGAAAGGTCGAACTACCCATCAATACTATAAATATACCTTAATTACAACAGAAAAATAGACCTAAGACAAGACACCACAGAAAAATACATTCAAAAATTCTCCCCATGTAAATGAGCCTTGATTGAGACTATGCCACTGTTGTCAAACATCCCAATTGCACTCTAACGATAGTACAATCGCTAAAGATGCTCCCCCCAGATAGCATCTCTCTCTCTAAAATGCTCCCCACTGAGTGTACCTTCTGGAGCTTTGGCTTTTCATTTATTTGTTATATTGCGCATGATCTAAGTTTAAGGAGACGGAGATCAGACTCTCTTCAGATCTTCTAAACTTAAAAATTCAATCTATAACTTCCTAATCCGTATATCAACCCAGGTCTAGAGACTCATCAATATTATGTCATAAAAGTAACAGCATATACCTGTTTAATGATCGGGATCAAGTTATTCTTCAGGCTAGTCATAAGTAGAATAGAATGAATCAATCATCCAATATATTTAAACTCATTTTGGTATTTTCAATTTACTTTATTTAATACGTAAAAAATGAGGTTGTTTATAAGTAAAAGTAGACTAAAAACTCTAATCGCATAGACAAAGTGATTCTCCTCTGCATTTAAGATAAGATTACTCGTAAGTGTTCAGTATCAGTACCAAAGTTTACTTCTACCGTTATAATGCAGAGTTTTGACTTATCATATATATAGAGAATTTAAATTATTCAATTTAATTAATTAGGCCTTTAATATATTACAGTACATCTAAATTGCCCATGTAATATGTATTCAATTGGCTCGCCTTAGGTTATGGGCAAAAAATGATCCATATATTGTCCCCACGGGGCATCGGTTCTAATATAAAATTCTTATTTTCACTCGGGTTAGCCCTTTCTAGAATGGCCCGGATTGTATTTGTCACGTTGGAATGCTTTTGGCCGTGAGGCCTTGGGTTTGGCTTTTGTCCACATATATAATTAGAAAAAGAAGTTCTTAGAATGGCAGAGTTGTAATTTTTCACAAACATAAAGGGTAATTAGCCGTTGAACATCGGGGGACTAGAAGGGGACCCACACCGTCAAAAAGGACGGCCCCTCCTGAGCAGAGACTTCGCTGTTTCATGCGTGTAAAACTTATATATAATATATCTGACATTAATAAATTAATTATCATTTAATATTTATTTTTTAAAAAAATATATAATATTATAAAATAATGTAAAATACTGTCAAACATTTATGATATATTTATATCTTTTTTTTAAAAAAAAATTTGGGATCCATTAAAATTAAATAATAAAAATAAAATATTTACCGTATATGAAAATAAAATTATAATTAAATTATTAGAGGAGTGAGACGTATAATAATTTTTTAATTTATTTTTGCGTTAATTAACTTTCTCTCTCCTCATTTTGAGGCAAAGCAGTTCAATTTTAGCTGTACGAGACGTCGTTGATTAAACAAATTGATCTGCAAATTCGTTCGTCATTTCCTCTCTCCTCTCTCCTCTCTGCTCCCTTATCTTTCTCTGGCAATCATCGCTGTCGGGCATCAGCTTGGATGCTGACGAAGTGATCAACTTCAAAGCTCTGCTGCTTAAATCAACCGGTGTCAGTTCGATCTCTCTCTCTCTCTTTCTGTCTGTGCTTTGCTTACCTTTCAATTTACTAGGGTTTTCGTGGTATCAGCACTTAATAAGGTTTTTTATTGAAACGATTATGAAATTCGCTTCAGTGACTGTTCATCTATTAGATCTAGTTGTTATAGGACTTTGAATTATTTTTCTTTATCTATGTTTATTACTTCTGTTGATCAGTCGAGGGACAAAGTTGCATCCCCTTCGAAGTTCATGCCAAATTCATAACATTGATGAGCTCTGAAGAGGGTTTCTTGGTAGATTTGTGTTTGTGGATGTGTCTCTTTTTTCATCTGAATTTGGTTTCTAAGGGGTATTTTTCAAGGCTGCTTGCAAAATTGCGGAAAATATCTCTATATTGCTTGATATTTTCTGTAGTTATGATAAAGGTGGTCTTTTATGATTTACCTTTCTCCCTCGATTGCAGTGATAATCAGAAATGGCTAGTCGATTGAAGGAAGATGAAAAACATGAGAAGATAATTCGAGGTCTTCTCAAACAACCTGCAAATCGTAAATGCATCAACTGTAATAGTCTGGTAATGCCTTGGTTCTGTGGTTGTGTTCATGAGAATTTTTCCAATGATGAGTGTTTGATACTTTGTTGGTTGAATATTCCAGTAGTATTTTATCCTCAACTGTATTAATTATGGCGTACTATTTGCATAACTGCTCTATCCTTGTGTTTCCTGAATTGCAAATGAAGGTTAATTTTAGAGTTTTAACAAAATTCTTTTGTACAGACTAAAATTGGTAATAAATAAAAGTTGAATATAGAATTGGGAAAATAAAAGCAGATAACAGAGCTGGGAAAAAGTGAAAATTTGGAAATATTCAACCTATGAATATTTTCTGGAAGTAGGGCGTTCTATGATTCATTGTTGTCTTAATATGTATAACAAGCCCATTAAAATTTTTGAGAGAATAGATTTTGTACAATTCCTCTAGTGGGTAAGACATAGAGTTTGTGCTAGTCATGGAGACCAGAGATAGTAATACGCATGGCTTAAATTTGAAATTGCATAAAGGTTTTGCAATCTTCTGAACAAGATTTTTTTCATGGTGGGCTTTTTAATTTTAGAAGGTCTGTAAACTTACTGTTGGGGCTTGGTTTCCAATGAACTGGATAGTATGATATGATAGAAAGCCTTGAAATTTAAGAGGGATTATGATGAATTTTGTCGTAGGAGATTTCTCATGTACCTCATTAGTTTTCCTTTTAGTGTATAATAGCATAAACATGAAAGGAATCCTAGGTAGAACTTGGGTTATGCCAAAAAACTAACAAATCTGAACCGTTAAGCTATTAGTTGAAGGCTGAAAATGTTTTATACTTTTAACACACTCTCCCATGAGTCTGTGTGGGATTGAAGGTAGATTTAGTATAGGTCCACTCAATATTACATATTGAGAAATAGTTATAAGAAAATGAGGCTTCGAGATGAAGAATTGATACCAGCAAGCAAATAATAATTGTTAAATATGACATAGCACTTTGCTTTCAACGTCAAAAGAGCCTTGCTTTGGGTTTAAACACTCTACAATAACATAATAGAGAAATACAGGTTCCAAACTCATCTGAATAGCAGAGGTCAGAGAGGCATAATAGATGCGTACAGTCAGAAAAGTCATTATGCAGGAGGCGTGTGGGCTTCATGAGTCAGTAACAGTCTTGTGCATGCACTTCATGCACCAGTCAACAAGTTGCACCTGGTGTCGTTGGAGTGCCCTGTGCACTGTTGGTGGTAGTTGCCTAACCCTACTCCCCCGGGAGATGACCCTGGTGCTATCAGATCTTCAATCAACTTTGCAATTTGATCTAAAATTACGGCATTACAGTACACTGTGAGGCATTGTTTATGTGCTGGTTCTAGTTTTTTTTCCCACAACCATGGCTCTATTATCATGTCAAAAAACCAACAGTTCCAAAAGCTTAATCTCTTAGGTGATAGCCCAGTAATAATTTTTATGCTAACAGCTTCCATAAATTGGACAACAACAAGGAGATATGATGGCAAATATTAATCTACAGAAGAAAGCTGATAAAATTTCTCACGTAGCTGGAAATATTATATTTTCTAATTTTTTGCCCAAACTCTCTAATTTGCTAGTTCTTTACCTTTACCAATTTGGAGTTTCTGCCCCATATGTCACCTATCAATGTGGTGGTTTGATATTGTTTTGTGGGTTTTGTGAGCAAGACAAGCTCATAAGTACTACATTCCTAAATTCAAATGATGACATGAAATCTCATCTCAAGTGTTAACTTTTATCTCTCTTTCATTTAGGGACCCCAATATGTGTGCACTACTTTCTGGACATTTGTTTGCACAACTTGTAGTGGAATTCAGTAAGTATCCTGTGCCTTAGTATCTCATATGTTCATAATGCATTAGTATCTTGTTGTTGATGGTTTCTCCTTTTGTTTCATTGGGGGTGAGATTAGAGTGTGTTTTAGGTTTTATTTTATTTTATGAGATGGTCCACAATTGATACTCTCTTTTCTGATCATTTTCAGTCGCGAATTCACACATCGAGTCAAGTCAGTATCAATGGCTAAGTTCACCCCGCAAGAAGTTAGTTCTCTTCAGGCTGGAGGAAATGAGGTAACATTCATGAGCCTCTGTTGGTTGCTTATATGTCTGGAACAGATTTGATTATCTTCATATTCATTCAGTGGACTCATCTGTCACTTTCTTATTTGTAGCGTGCAAAAGAAATCTATTTTAAAGAATTGGATCCACAGCGTCATTCTACTCCTGATAGCAGGTTAGTCCTATAGATAAAGTGCTATTAATTTGTTTCACAGCAGATTTTGATTTTGACTCACTTTTTCGGTCTTCCTCCTCAGCAATGTAGACCGCCTTCGGGACTTCATTAAGCATGTTTATGTGGATAGGAGATACACGGGTGAAAGGGGCATTGACAGACCTCCAAGGTTGAAAATGGTTAGCTGCCCCTAACTAATATGGTATTATTTTGTGAGTGCAACTAGAATTGGAAGTGGTCCTGTTGAATGTTGCTAGTAATAGTTTAGCATGTATTCTTTTGCAAGCATAGATGGTTAGTTTTATTTGTATTTTTCTAGGTAAAGTGCATTCTGTTTGTCTAAAGCTTCATATGCTTGTCATGTAGGGTGACCGGGAGGAGCCATATGACAACAATAGAGCAGATAGCTCTCGGAGTGGGTATCGTAGCCCACCATATGATGATACATATGAACATCGTCATAGTGACAAATCAAGTCCTCGAAATGATCAAGATAATCAGCGGCACAGTGATTATGGAAGAAGTCCTGTTCGTTCTGGAGTTGTTAATGACTGGCGACGTGAGGATAGATTTGGAAATGGGGGAAGATCTGAAGATCGTAGAAGTGCTGATGGAGATTCCAAGCTTGAAGGAAGGTCGCCTGAGCATTACACGGCCAGCCCTCCTGCAATTCGTCCTGTTAGGGAGATATTGGGAGAGAATGTTGCACCTCTTCGCGTTGGTGAACCTCCTAGAGTCAATAGTGGCAGGCTTGCTGATGGGTCTGCCCATACAAAGGTGAGGCTATTTCAATATTGTATTATTGTTTACATAACTGCATGAGTCAAATTTGATTTCTTTGGTTCTTCTATATTGTGCAATTGGTTGATGGAGCCATCTTGGGTGCTTTTGACACTGTCCTAAATGAACAGCTATTGCAGCTAGCTCTTGTTTAAGTACAATGTTCTTTAATCATTCTCCAAAAAAAATTGTGGTGTGTTATATGTAATATATGGTTTTGTTATGGCCTCTAGTTTGATTATCTAGTCTTGTGTGGCATATGGCTCCTGTGATGGGGTCATATGCAGGGTTAATCTATTCCCTCTTTCTGGATGACAAGTGATGGAGGTGTAGGTTCATCGTTATTTAACAGACACACACACGAGCTTAGTTGCTAAATATTATGTGATTATGATGGAGGACAGCTTGTTTGAATTTGGTTCTCTGATGAAATTCTTATTTTTGCAAAGTGGGGCAGAGCTGTTAGAAAGCAATGGTGGCTTGTAAGTTTGTAAAACTACCTATTCAATCATGATGATAATCATCTGATCAGATTGGTCTATTATAATCCCATCCATGTTAGCATAGTAATAAAAAAGGATTGCTTCTCACTTGCACTCCCCCCCTTTGCATTTACATCCTTGGAACTTGCACTTTTAGGAAAGGGGCTTTACATATGTTACTAGTAATTTCTATCTTTTCTGTACCTTAACCATGATTTAGAGAGTACTTTCCTCATATCTTGATTTTGCTTTTGAGTTGCTCTCCCCCCCTCTTTTTCTCCCTATATATATTCACACACACACACACACACACACACACATTTCTTTATAGCAGGCATGTAATAGTAATTGAAGGATGAGTTATAAATTAACTGCAGTAGGGAGTTGCAAAATACTGTATATGAAAATGAAGGGATAAGTAAAATGCTAGCTATTCTCCTAGTCTTTTTGGAATCTGATCCGCTGCTGTTTGTTAGTTTGAACAGTATCACCTGATATGAGGTAATTTTTGGTTGGGTTCACATTTCCCTATTATGAGAGATGCAGAAAAGCTTAATAATTGGAGTTTATAACCTTCTTGTTTTTTTTTACCGTCATACCCTGTCACCGGGGAAGGACTTTAATTTTGCATGAAGTTCTTGGCACCATTTTACATCAGGGATTGGAATTGAGAAACCAATTGGGTTGGCAGTATGCCAGTGTGTCAGACATAAGAGATTTGGAGAATCTGGTAATCATACTTCTCATCCTGGATGGGTGATATTAGGTGGCCTCTTATTCATTCTGTAGCCAAATGCGATCACATGTGAAGTGCTTTATATGCAACTTTATTAAATCCACATGCATGCTTTTTTATCTGTGGTTTTTAACTAACATACTAAATTTGTTTCTTTTCTTTGCTTAGCTTGTGTTCATATATGTAATGTATGTTTCAGTTGTCTGTTCTATGGTTAGTTTTCTACTGTAACTATCTATATTACTGTAACTATCTATATTCACATAGGATGCTATGGACCTTAATCTTGAGAATGCGTTTTCTTTATGAACACAAATTTGGTCTGAATTGGTCTGCAAACCTTTCTTTGATCCTATGATGTGCTTTTATCATCTGGATTCTGGGTTCTCATAATCCGTTTAGCTGCTTGATTGTGAAATTACTATTACTCTGTAAGCTGAACAGATCCCATAAATACACCTTGTTGCAGAGAACTGCATCCTCTAGTAGTTTGGCATCTAGTAATGGAAATCCGGTGGAAATTAAAAGGGAAGACTCATTGATTGATTTTGATGCTGATCCCAAATCTGTAGTAACTGCAGTTGTGGCACAAACTCAACCATCAACTTTTAGTCAATCAGTTTCCAATATGACAATTGCATCAAGTAATAACGACTGGGCTTGTTTTGATAATGCTCCCGAGAGCAAAGTGACTACACCTTCAAATGTGAATTCACTGGAATCAATACTTACACAGCCGACAGTTCCTGCACCCTCACCCACAGCTGGCAGTGCTGTGACGGCTGCACCTTCAAGCAATGTATTGCCATCAATGACACCACTCAGTGTGGCTCCTGCAGCAGCTCCACTGGTTGGCAATTCAGCACCATTTCCTCCTGGTGCAGCTGCTGCTTCTGAGTTGACATCTATGCTTCCTGTAAATGGCAGCACTGGACATTGGAATGGCACGCAGCATCAGCAACAGTCTTTATTTCCCAACAATGGCGGTGTTTCTACTGCTCAATTTTCGTCTTCTTTCTTTGGTGTTTCAAATAGTCAGGTAAAGTATCTTGGGTCTACTCAACCTTGTACTCTGCTTTGCTATTTCCCTTATTGGGCCAATGTCTATGTTAAGAAAGGGATTCGAAAGGGAATTTTGAAGGAAGAGCTTCAGAGGATGAGCACTTAACGACTCAACAATCTAAATAAAGTACGACTGAAATCAAACTTGTGTGATCTAGCTCTGTCATCCATACCTATTATTTCTCCTGTGAGAAGCAATGAAAATTCATTGAGATATATTTTAATTGTGCATACATAATCCATCATCTTAATCATCATCTTCTAGCAGTTGGATTGTCTTATTGGAAATGATAACAATGTATAGTTTGTTAGGAGGAGTTATAATATACATATACTTATAGATTCCGATCAATCTGAAATAATCGAAAGGCAACTTTGACTTTTATGTTATGGTTCGGTTTCCCAGATTTCTTATTATTTCAAATCTAAAGCCTAGTATCCATTGAAAAAATCAAAGTTAAATTTTGTCAGCTGTGGAGTTCATTACCTGCCTCAAATATGCAGGGTCCTTCGGGTGATCCTGTTGCACACACATTACAGGCTGCCCAGGCGTTTCCTAGAGTTACTGTTACTGCACAGCCAGCTGAAGTTAATTTCAGTGGAAGGAAAGAGCTTCCAGAGGTATTATTATGCTTTTATCAGATTTTGCTTGCTGCATATTAGTCTGAAGTTCATCTTATGTAACATTCAATGCTTTCCAGGATCTCTTTACTGCAAAATATCTTTCTTTCCATGCACCAGCTCCAGTTTGGCAAGGTGGTCTGGCCTCGGGCATGGGATTTCCTGTGCAGTATAATTCTGTAGCGGTATATCTGTTGTAGCTCATTCAAGTCTTTTGTTTTGGCCTTATTTTTACATGCCATTGTGTCATATTGCATATTTGTTGCAGTTTATGCCGACATTTCCGCAGTCAACCAAATCTTCAAACCCATTTGATCTTGGAAGTGAAGCATTTCCTGCTCAAGCAGCAACGGTGGGTTCTTGATTCACAATTGAGTCATTCCTATGATTATTGCCCCAACATATGCTTGGTTCAAGTTGAAAATGGTAACTTGTGTGAAAGAAGGACCAAAAAAAAAAAATGTGGATTGTGTTGTTTAGGCATGTTTGTGAAGCATGGATTGACATAACTCAAGATATGTTTGATCTGCAATAACGATTTTCAGAGTTGCCAATGAGATATCGCCCTAATGGAAATACAAATACATTTCTTTAGATGTAGGGAATGGATGCTTATATGATGTGGGTGCTTTTGTCAAGAAAGTTAAAGTTACCTCTCCCCAGAACGGAAAAAAAGAAAAGGAAAAATAAAAGAGCATTTTTGTGATGTTAACAAAAGAACATTCATTCAAGACTTGTGTATCATGCAAGTAATGATCCCTTGTAAACTCAGATGGTTTGGAAGCCAGCTTTTCTGATTTAAGTGTGTGTTGGGTCACATTGTCACAATGGGTAGGAGTTGCAGTTGGATTTATGAGTGCTACATTGTCTTTGCTGATTTTTTTTTGCCTGACAGCTAACTGAATTTAACAAAATACCGACATAAAGATGAATTTGATCTGGCAGCCAAAAATATCTGTCAACTTTCCAATGCCATTAGATGGTTATGTATAATATCCAGGAAATTTGCTCAATCAGTCCATTGACATACAACCATTACAATTACTACTATGGGATTTCAGAATAGCCTTCTAACGGCAGTACATGATCAATGGTAAAATAAAACCTTGAGTTGAGAATAAAAATAAAGATTTCACAATAATTGGAGGTTTCAGATCAGTTGGCTAATAAATTGTGTGACATTTCAGGAGTAAACATATGTTTTTAAATAAATTGTGTGCCTGTCTTCTTTTGATGCAGTTTCCCTCCATGGCACCCTTGCAAGCTGTTCTACCAAATATGGCCCCTCCAACAGGCTTAGTGCGCCCTTCAAGCCTTGGCACAGCTACACCAACATGGATGCCTCCTCAGCAATCATCTTATCCAGCAGCAGTGCTGCCACTGGCACCTTCTTTTGCATCAGCTATGGCTCCAGGTTAATTAGTAACATAGATGTAAAATCAATTAATATGTATCAATATTGAGGCCTCCTAATATCGATATTTTTCGATACTATGATAATATTATGATGTGTTGCCATATGCCACTTTATGATTATTGGAATATTTTTTTCATTCAATATATCTAATATTGATATAGCCGCAACTAATATCGATACCGATATTTCATTCATTCTCCGCAACCATTCCCTTCTATCCTAAGCATGGACGAAAGTACCCTTATCTGTTGTAGCCATATCAAGTGATATATATCAGTATTAGATGTATTTAAAGTAAAATTGTTTTGTGAATTAGAACCTAATGGGCAAATATCGACCGATATTTTGAATATTGTATGATGTATTACCAATACGATGATATATTATGATTTTGTGATGATATCTAATGGGGGAAAAACAGATATTTCGTTCCATACTCCTGAATAACTGTCAGTCTAATGTTCAACTAAGTCCTTTGATGTTTACTGCTCACATTATAATTTCTCAGGTACGCACATGGGCCAACAGGGATTTGGAAACTTATCATCTTCCAGGTAATTGATTTGGTCAACCTTTTAGCTTAGATAGTAACATGATTATCTGTGTGTGCAACAAATTTTGACCGCAATTGGCAATTGTCAAGACTTCCATGGCATTGCATATGGTTTCTTCTGAGCTTATGTTTGGATTCTTATAAAAGGCTGACTCTTTGTGAAAAAAATAATCTGGAATTCTTTCCAGTGTGATAATCTAACGGATCCTATTGATCTGACTCCTTGTTCTCTTGTGATTCTTGTAAATATTTTTAAAAAGTCCCCTCCCCCAATAAATCCCTTCGCTGAATGCCTTATTCTCTCGTTTTGTCTTAGTTTAGGGAAGGTCAAAGAACCCGCAATTCTGAGGGAATTAGCCTACACCATTAACATGCATAACTTTGTAGCTGCTTGACTTGAACTTTTTCTTGTTCAAATAACAATTTATGTTAAGCAGGTTCAAGAACGGTAAACTTAAACCTAATTCATACAGTGATGAATATGAGCACAATTTGACTACATAAAAGCATACATAGATCACCCTCTCTTGATTGATAAGATGGGGAGGGGCAGTTTGTAGGGAGTCGTCCCACACCATTGGCTGGAAAATGGGGTGGCCCAACAGCAACTTCTGGCTGTTATTTCCAGATCTGATTAGCCATATAATAGCAATTTGTTTGGTTACAATGAATATAATGGTATTTGTTACCTCCTATTGAAGCATTTTTTTGGAGTTACTTTACAGGCATCAAGGATTAGGAGGCGTCGGAAATGAAGTGGCTTCTTTGAGATCCTTGAATCCCAATTTCGATCTGGGTGGGAAATTCACACCAGCACCTAACCTGAACCCATCTCTCAGTGGAAACCCCTTTGGATAAGGGCAAAGAGTGTACTCTATGAACTCGGTTTGGGGCTAAGCATCATCTTGTTGCATCCCTTCATTAAGCCTTTTAGTGGAAGTTTGGTCTAATGTTGTAGATTACATTTGTTCATGCACCCGAAAGAGGAAGGCTTGCAGGTTCGGTAAAGGTTGAATTACCGTTTTGCCCTTGTATGATATTTTGCTGCTCACAGAAGAAGATATTGAGGAGCAACAACGATTGACCCAGAAGCGGCTTTAAACCCGTGTTTGGACTGAGAGCCGACTCACGGTGCAGATTTGGTATTCAATCCTTATGTTTTGTGGTTTCAGCATTATGCAATTGGAATTAAACCTGCTTCCTCCTTATTTGTGTAATTACTTCCTCATTTTACATGGAGTGCTGGTGGCCTAGGCTCCATGTTTGGGATTATATTAGGAGTTTGTTTTGTTAAACCAGAATATGTGTATTTATTTTGACTCTTGATATGAATGTGCAAGTGTTTTGATTGAATAAATATGCTGTTTGCTGAATGGCTGTTCCTGAAGCTTCATTATTATGTGATTCAGAACCTTGGTTTTGTGGATGCATATTGCTTGGCTCCTGTTGGTGTGGCCCCCATAAGGGTGGTTCGAGCTGATCCCTGCGACAGTATGCATGCCTTAAATCCTCTTAAAATTGTATTAGATTTCATAAATATTTGGTGAATACCCTTTAGACACCTTGGACACTTTTGGGTGACAACATTTTGTTAATTCATCTATTTTAGTGAAACGCCAAATTGAGTGACTAAAAATAGCTTAAGAGTGATTCTATAACATTACATATTAGCTTGTATCGAGTCTGTTTACTTGTCTACGAGAACATTAAAGCATTAAATCTTGTTCTTTTAAACTTGTTAGTCCTAAGCTCTTACGGTTCAACCTGAAATTAATTGTATTTGTAACTATGGGTATCTTTACGGAATAATGACCAAGCGAACCTAAAAGTTGGATTCAAAGGAAAAGTGTTGATATAATAATAAAGTTATTGTTATATAATCTGGTAATCATAGATTGAAACCATGGAAACGGCCCATTGTATGCTATAGAAGGTATAATCAAATCAGACACAATAAATCTAAAATGATTTGGTTCTGATAAGTACCGCGAGCTGACCTAAAACTTGAAACATGCCAAAGAAGTTTTGCCAAAATAGGAAATATTTTATTTTGGCGGGAATGATTACCTTAGGCAGGAAAATTAAACTTCTCTTGGCAGGAGAATTTTTACCTCTTCCCTCAATAAAAGAAGAGGCAGCAGACGAGGGAAAGAGAGGGGCCTTGGGCAGAAAAACCTTCCCGAAAATAGCCCCCTTTTTCTTGCTCTCCAGCTTGCCTAGTGAATGATACCTAGCCCTTTGTTCTCTGAGTAACAAAGCTTGAGGCTCCCTCAACAATGGCGCTTAGATACACCCCTCAACAGAGCGTGAAGCTCTCCACAACAGTGGCCTGCACTTTCCAATTGATGGCGAGCCAAGCAGGACACGTAGCCCTCGCCGTTGATGATGACCAACTCCTTCGCTCTCGTTTCTAGTGAAATAGGGCATGGGGTTCTCCCGGCGATGGCGTCCAGCAATTTCCTCTCGATTCAGTGCTAGGTATACCATGAGGCTCACCCTCCATGGTGCACAGCAACTGTTTACTCGAATCAAGGAGGGCAAAGGGCGCCTTGTGCTCCCTGTGTTCCTAGCCAGAATAGAGCCTGGATTCTCTCTCTAATGGAATCGGCGTATTCAATGAGGCTTCCCCTAAAATGGAACCCGGAGCCTCTCAGCAAAACGAAATACAAAGCTGAATCCTTGTCTTAGCTCAGTCGTCGTTCGCATCACACCAACAGGAAGCTCCCAGCTGCCCATTGATGGCGTCCGCGACCACCCGAATTTCTCGGCCAGACCTAGTGCTGTGGAGACTTTAAAGTGCGTTGCCCAGCGTGCCATTAGCGAAGCCAGAGGAAGCCCATTAAATGGCGCTCAATTCCCTTAAGTAGAACAAGAATGGAGTGTCTCGAAAAGCCGCCCAGAATCAGAGCCTTTAGCAGATGGCAGTACGGTGCTTCCCCAAAGGAAGCCATCAAGCATCTTCCACAGTCAGGCCACCCCGTTCAGCCCGTCAGGTCCACGCAAGCTCTTCCATGATTAACTGCTCGCCATTACAACCCAGATGGATGCCGCACAGGATCCACGTTTGATCGTTCAAGCATGCTTCGCCACCGCGGGCGCACTCCCAAGCGGGGACATCTCTAATCCTCCCTCCGCAGGTGCACCCCCAACTAAGGACATCCTCAAGTCGTCCCCTGCAGACACACCTCTAAGCCGCCATTTGCGGGCGCATTCATGGGGCTCAAGCCTTCAAACACGTCCCTCTTACACATTCTTTATTTTTTCATCTTAAGCATGCATTCCTTCTTTTATTGTAAAAAATTTCTGACGTGAGCATCAGAGTATCAACGGGGGATAGCCCCTCGTTCACTTCTGACCTCTTGTTTGTGCAGGTTCCAGGTTCACATTGATGGAGACCGGACCCGCTTGCGATCACACCTTCAAACGATGAGGAATCTGAATGTTCCCTAATCCATTCTAGGTTCACAGTGACGAAAATCGGACCTGCTCGCGATCACCTCTGGACGACGAGGAATCCGAAGGCTCCCTACTGCGTACAATAACCGAAAACCTGGGATACAATATTGGCACCGTCTGTGGGAACGCAACAAAAAATCTAGTGTCTCCCCTCAACACTGAACCCTTACACAAATATGAACAACACTCGAGTTTTAGCCAGCACTATGACTCGAAGCATAGCCTCTTATGGCAACGATCACTCACTGGGTAGCCATGCCTAGGGGCTCTGTTCCTTAATTCTAGGACAAATAAAGAAGATCAACATCCCAAGCACGAGTTATTTCCTTGGTTGGAGCGAAGTCGTCCGTCGCGATGACCCATCATCGGTTAGCCATGCTTGGGGGCTCCGTCCTCTAAACTCCAAGATGGTCAAGGGACATCAGCATCACATGTGCGACCCGCTATTTCAGCCAGAGGCAATGTCGCCCATGGTGACGACCCCCTTACGGTTACCCATGCGGACGGACGATCGACCCCGAGCATGAAAGCAATCGCTATCCAACCGGGTACTCTAGACCCACATTCCCTGGACCATTAGCACCTACCTGAAGGTGTAGCATTAGGGGCTTCACCCTCAACCCCCTGGCGACCAAAGAAAGCCAACATTATTAGAGGATTTGCCGTGTGCTGCCCTATCGATCTGGGCAAAAGATCGGACCCCTCAGAGCATAGGGGCCATAGGCTGAGGCACCTAACAAAGTGCCCCGACGACCCTTCGAAGTGGTGCACGGAGACCATGCGCTCAGAACCTTAGATAGGTCCCGAGAGCATAGCACGTCGCCCGCCGACGAACACCTATGACGGTTCCACATCGAACCCAGGTAAGCATGCATCGCACTGCCTGCTTGAATCACGTTTCCATTAATAGAGTAGTGGTATTATCTATTCATACGAATGACTGCATAACACTGCATAAAATCACACGACCTAGACTGCTCCCTAAGTCAGGCGAGTCTTCACTCGCTTGTGACTAAACCTCGGTACCACACCAAGAGACCTATACGCGGTTGTAACTAAACCTCGCTCCCACACCGAGCGGCCCATATGCGGTCGTATCCAAACCTCGGTCCTGCACCAAGCGGCTCATACGTGGTCGTATCTAAACCTCGATCGTGTATCGAGCGACTCATACGCGGTCGAAAATGTTACACTCAGTCCTCCGCTTCCCAGCACGAAAATGTTCATTCCTCCGTCCTGCTAGGAGGTTCTCAGCCCTCCTCTCTCTAGCATCAAGGCTTTCAATTCTCCGCTTCCCAACACAGAGATGTTCATCCCTCCATCCAGCCAGGAGGTCCTCAGCCCTCCTCTCTCTAGCGTCGAGGCCCTCAGTCCTCCGCTTCCCAGCACGGAGATGTTCATCCCTCTGTCTTGCCAGGAGGTCCTCAACCCTCTTCTCTCTAGCATCGAGGCCCTCAGCCTCCGCTCTCCAACGTCAAGACTCATAGCCTCTGCTCCGTAGCGTCGAGGCTCATAGCCACCGCTCCGCAGCGTCGAGGCTCTTAGCCTCAACTCTTCAACATCGAGGCTCTCAGCCTCAGCTCTCCTGCGCCGAGGCTCTCAGCCTCCACTCTCAAGCGTCGAGGCTGTCAGCCTCCACTCCTCAGCGTCAACGCACTCTCAGCCTCCACTCTCCAGCGTCGAGGCTCGCAGCCTCCCCTCCTCAGCGTCGAAGCGCTCTCAGCCTTCGCTCACCAGTGCTGAGGTTCTTAGCCCTCCATCCTACTATGAGGCCCTCAGCCCTCCTCTCTACAGCGTCGCGGCTCTCAGCCTCCACTCCTCAGTACGGAGGTCCTTAGTTCTTTGTCCAGCCAGGAGGTCATGTGCCATCCTCTTGCCAACACGAAGATGCTAGTCCCTCCATCCTACTAGGAGGCTCCCAACCCTCCACTCCTCAGTGTCAAAGTTCTCAGTCCTCCGTCCTCGACCCAAGGAATGCCCTCCTTATAGGAGACCTACCTTCCTTCTGGAAGTCAGGGGTCCCGTTATCCAGACATCATGATCCCCAACATAAGCTGCCAAGACACCAGGCAAAGTTGGAATTCAGAGGGTGTTCGGAAAAAGAGTACACATAACAACCTACACAACGTCCCATCATTACATACCAAGGGTTGAAATCTCAAACCAATTGGCATGAGGGGCTAGTGATAGGTCCGATATTGCGAGCTGACCCAAAATCCAAAGCGTGTCAAAAAAGCTTCACCAAGGCAAAAAATATTTCATTTTGGCTGGAACGATTACCCTTGGCAAGAAAATCAAACTCCCCTTGGCAGGAGAATTTTCACCTCTTCCCTCAATAAAGGGAGAGGCAGCAGATGAGGGAAAGGGTGGAACCTTGGGCAGAAAAACCTTCCCGAAAATAGCCCCCTTTTCCTTGCTCTCCGGCTTGCCTAGTGAACAATGCCCAGCCCTCCATTCTCTGAGCAATAGAGCTCGAGGCTCCCTCAACAATGGTGCCTAGATACACCCCTCAACAGAGCACGAAGCTCTCCACAATGGCAGCCAACACTTTCCAGCTGATGGCGAGCCAAGCAGGACGCAGAGCTCTCGCCGTCGATGACGATCAACGCTTCCACTCTCGTTTCTAGTGAAATAGGGCACGGGGTTTTCCCGGCAATGGCGTCCAGCAATTTCCTCTCGATTCAGTGCTAGGTAGGGCATGAGGCTCACCCTTCATGGCGCACAACAACTGTTTCCTCGAATTAGGGAGGGCAAAGTCCCCAACAGGGCACCTCGTGCTCCCTGTGTTCCCAGCTAGAACTGAGCCTACATTCTCTCTCTCTAATGGCGACCGACGCATTCAGTGAGGCTTCCCCTAAAATGGAGCCCAGAGCCTCTCAGCAAAACAGAATATGGGGCCAAATCCCTGTCTTATCTTAGCCGTCGTTCACATCACACCAACAGGAAGCTCCCAGCTACCTATCGATGGCATTCGCGACCACCCGAAGTTCTCGGCCAAACCCAGTGCCGGGGAGACTTCAAAGTGCGTTGCCCAACCTGCCATTAGCGAAGCCAGAGGAAGCCCATTAAATGGCGCTCAATTCCCTTAAGTAGAACATGAATGGAGTGCCTCGAAAAGACGCCTAGAATCAAAGCCTTTAGTAGATGGTAGTACGAGGCTTCCCCAAAGGAAGCCATCCAGCGTCTTCCGCAGTCAGGCCATCCCATTTAACCCGTTAGGTCCATGCGGGCTCTTTCGTGATTAGCTGCCCGCCAATACAACCCAGATGGACGCCACATTAGATCCACGCTCAATCATTCTAGTACGCTTCGCCAAATCTTTGAGCCCCTCCGTAGGCGTACCTCTAAGCCGCCTTTCACGGGCGTACCCCCAAGCGGGGACATCTCTAAGCTGCCCTCCACGTGCGTACCCCCAAACAGGAACGTCACCAAGCCGCCCTCCGTGGGCGCACCCCAATCGGGGACATCTCTAAACCGCCCTCCGCAGGCACACCCCAAAGCAGGGACATCCTCAAGCCTCCCCTGTAGGCGCACCTCTAAGCCGCCCTTCGTGGGCGCATGTATGGAACTCAAGCCTCCAAACATGTCCCTCTCACACTCCCCTTATTCCCGCGTTTTAAGCATGCATTCCTCCGTTTATTATGGAAGATTTCTAATTTTAGCGTCGGAGTGTCAACGGGGGATAGCTTCCAGTTGACCTCTGACCTCTTGTTTGTACTTTGTATTGTGCAGGTTCCAGGTTCACAATGATGGAGATCGGACTCGCTCATGATCACCTCCGAACGACAATGAATTCGAATGCTCCCTAATCCGTTCCAGGTTCACAATGACGGAGATCGAACACGCTCGGTATCACCTCCGGACGACGAGGAACTCGAAGGCTCCATAATCCGTATGACAAACGAGAACTCGGGATGCAACAGGTTCTTTTTCAGATTTCATATAGTGCAGAAGTTTTGTGCACTGAGTTGCATCTAACTCGCCTCTACAGCACTGCTATTGTCAACACAGAACAAATCAAGCTATAGATAAATTTCTATGGCATTCACTGTTAAGATAGGAGAATGTTGCTCAAAGATACCACTAATACTAAGAAACCAAAACGAATATATATAAAAACTTGTCTGATGTACAAATGAAAGCACCAATTCATATAAACTTGAGCAAGCTTCCATATTAGGACACTGAGTTTTGGTGAACAAGCTCCTATATTGGGACACCGAGTTTTGGTGTGTTCCCCTCTCCTCATCCTTGTTAGGAGGACACCAAAGAAAGGGCAATCTGAAGAAAGCAAAAGCACAGCAGCCCATATTAATCTTTTGTCATGTATATTCACTTGCTTGTCTACTGTTTAATATGGCAGGAGACACCCCTATCCATACTGTTTAACAGGGAAAAAGTAAGATTTTGGGTCTGATTTTGAAGTGTGAAGAAAGAAATTAAAGATTTTTAAGCACTTACCATAAAACAGAGGCTGCAAGCCAATCATTCACTATTCTGACCCAAGTGCTTGTCCAGCCAACATCAATAGTCCACCTGCAATAATATTCATTTAGGCCCTGGTTGGTTAGGCTGTGCAGGGAGTTTATAGCTGTTTGCTCCCCGAACACATTCTAGTTGGGTGATCTGAATGAGTAAAATAAGAGATGTCCTTTTGGCCGTTTAGCAATTTAATGGCAACAGACAAAGCACTATTTTGACATTTAACAGTATTACTAATAACAAATAACAGCAGATCAATAGTCAATAATAATGGTACTTTTTTCAGCTGATTCCCACTTTTGGCTTCTTTAGTCTAAATCCTAAAATGGCTGAAGTTGGACGAAAATGCATTTCATCACAAACAACCTTTTGACTTTGAAAGATGCTAAAAGGACCTTCAAAAGTGCCGTTGGATGAAACAAACTATAAGGGTAATTTAGTTGGTGCTTGATTCTTATGGGTGTCTGTCTCAACCCTTCCCCTTTCCTTGCTATCAGCCTAATCAATTTTTTGCACCAGGCACAATTCTAGACCCTTACTATCCCTAATTATAAAAGTATCATCAGAAATAAAATCTTTGACGCCAGATAAATGATCAGCATTACTTTCAACTAGAATGTTCACTGTAATTCCTTGATTGAGATGGTTTTAACTTGCCAGATATTCATCCTAGTACCTGGAATGCATAGTGGAATATAAAAAATAAGTCAAGAAATACTTAAGTTATGATTCATACTTGTTATTCAGACATGTCGCCCGAATTCTAAATAATTTTCAGAGGTATTTAAGCTTAGAAATGGAAACCCAAAAATGACTAAAATAAATTGTCTAATTTAGATATTTTTTAATATAATTACTACATAATAAATTAACAAAAATCCAAAGTAGTGTCTCTTTACCTGAAGTTTATGCTAGCGAAGTCCAATGACAGGTTCATAAAGGTGCTAATTGGGTAGAGTTCTTCCAAATTATATGGTGTTATACTTTGTTGGGGGGTGTATTACACTTGTGAGTCTCACGCCCATAAGTTCATGCATAGTGGGAAGCTTTCCTCCTTTCTCGCTTTACCCAGTTTTAGAGAAGCGAAATTCTAGCAAAGCAATTTCCAATTGAAAATAAATTTCATCTAACTAATAAGTTGGTTTTCTTCCCCTACCCCCTACCACTATTACTACCATCATCTCTAGCAGTGCCGCACCCACCGTTACCTCACCGCCAACACCACCACCCAAGTGTCATTACAAACAAAACCACTACACCCCAGCACCACCACAACACCACCCCACCGCCACCAATTATCCGTTATATGAAAGAATTTCAACAGGGAAGATCACAATTTTACTTGGAAACCAGTAGCTTTGACCAAAAAAAAAAAAGAATCGGTGTTACTTTTTACATTTCACCCCATCTTCTGAATCGATGGGTTACGAAAGGGACTGATCAAATGAGGGACACAGACCAAACAGTGAGAATCGGATTAAAACAGAAATATTCCAACATCCACAACTTAGCAGAATGGTATTCGATCAAAGAAACACAGTGAGTGTACAGCATATAATAAAATCACAACAAAACGGAGGAGGGGGGGGGGGGGGAGCTAATAATATGAAAAGCATACTTGAGCATCCCAAAGAA
>JAOVVI020002907.1:0-10269 GCA_028571085.2 Nepenthes alata | reverse complement strand
ATGGAGGAATCCCTGATACTCTCGAGTGGATGCCTCCCCTCGGGCTCAGGTTGGAGCCTCTAGGATCGTTAGAATCCGTAGACCTTCTGAGAGGAAAAATCTATCACTAGGGCTTACACAACAGCGGAGGAGGCCAACGAGGCTAAGGGTCCTGAGCGGACCAACAACCTTGTTCTTTCCCAACTATTGGAAAGAGGAAGCACAACAGCGGTGACCACTTCCACAGAAAGCAGCACAGGACCGGAGTGCCAAAAAGGAGGGACTACAAGCCGATCAACCTGACACTCCTAACCAACACACGCCCCAACGTCCTCATGCAGATCCGTGGGGAGAAGTTCCTTAAGTGACCAAAACCACTTAAGAAAGCGGAGGGAGAAAATGCATCCAAATACTACAATTTTCACCGATCTCCTAGATACTCCATGGAAAATTACAAGACGCTTTAGTAAGAGATCGAGGAGCTCATCCGGAGGGGCCACCTCACTAGGTTCGTCAGGAGCCCTTGGTAGAGTTCTGGCACCTCAGGAGGGGAAGAACCAGAGCCTTTCCAACCATGAAATTGGGTTGAGGTTGGAGTAGTTAATATGATCACAACCCGACCGGCTAACACCCCAGTGGATCACGAGGAGTAGCAGGTTTGGCGGAAGAAATAGTGCACAGAAGACAATGTCATTAGCTTTTGCAATAATGACCTGAGCCATGTAATCTCCCCCCACGCGATCCCCTTGTTGTATTTGCGCTCGTTTCAGACGGTAGTATCGACTACCAGCTGAAACGAGTTTTCGTTCATAATGGAAGTTATCGTGATTTTCTTTACCTTGATACATTTTTTATAACTTGATTTAAAAAAGAGTCAGTTGAAACCTATCAAAGGCCCACTCTATGGCTTTGGCAATGAACCAGTGGCCGTCCAAGGAATGAGCCAACTAGAGGTCACCCTGGGCACGTTCCCAAGAACGGTGAGTCATACACTCACCTTCTTGATCGTCGATCTGCCTTCCGTGTACAACGTAATTCTAGGCTGCCCGTGCCTAAGAGCATTCAGAGTCGTCACTTCAATACCGCACCTCAAGATAAAATTCCCAATAACATGCAGTATTGGTGAAGTGTTGGGTGACCAAGTCATTGGGAGAACATGCTACATGTCCCAGATCGCTCCAAGTGGCAACATAAAGGCGGCAGGAGAGCTTGACCATCAAGATGAAGCAACCCTACAACAAGCGCATTCTGGTGAAGTAACTGATCTAATCCCACTAAATCCAGAGGACTCGAAGAGATGTGTACAGATCGGGGGCTCAATCACCAGAAGACTATACGGCGAGCTGGTCACATTCTTATGAAAAAATGCTGACGTCTTTGCATGGATCCCTACTGACATTCCAGGGATTCTGGCAAGAGTAATGGTCCACAAGTTGGGCCTTAATCCCAGTCACAAGCCCGTTAGGCAAAAGTAGAGGAACCACTCTGTGGAGAAGTTGATCGCCATTCGAGAGTAGGTAAATAAACTGTTGGACGCCAGCTTCATCAGAGAAGTCTAATACCCGGATCAGCTCTCCAACGTCGTCCTGGTAAAGAAAGGCAATGGAAAATGGTGAATGTGGATCGACTTCACCGTTGTTAACAAAGTCTACCCAAAAGACAGCTTCCCTTTACTCATGATCGATTTGTGGTGGACTCAACATCCGGACACGAGCTGCTGAGATTCATGGACGTGTACTCAAGCTATAAGCAAATCTGAATGAGCCTAGAGGACGAAGAGCACACTTCGTTCATGACAGACCAAGGCACCTACTATTATAAGGTAATACCCATTGGTCTAAAGAACATGGGTGCCACTTACTAGCAGCTTGTGAACAAGATGTTTGAAAAGCAGATCGGCTGCAATATAGAGGTGTACGTCGACAACTTACTCATCAAGAGTAAGACCACCAACGACCATATTTGCGATCTGGCTGATCCTTCGAGTTGCTCCGCATGCATCAAATGAAGTTGAATCCTTCTAAATGTGTCTTCGGAGTATCCACAAGGAAGTTCTTGGGTTTCATTATCTCTTAATGAGAGATCAAGGCAAACCCGGAGAAGATCAAGGCCCTTAAAGACATGACTCTGCCGCGGAGTGTTAAAGATGTCCAAATGCTAATTAGATGACTGGCTGCCTTTTCCTGCTTCTTGGACAAGTCAGGAGACAAGTACGAGCCCTTCTTCAAGGCTCTGAGTGGAACAAAATAAAATGGATTCCAACGGACTGCAAAATGCCATGCGGTCTTTGACGAATTGAAGCAGTACCTGGCCAGTTCGCTATTGCTGACGTCACCCAAGGACGGAGAGGAGTTATACCTCTACCTAACAATATCGGAGCTGGCTCTCAACTCTGCCCTCATGCGCCAAGACTCCCACTCTTAGCGGCCGGTCTAATATGTGAGCCAGATGCTGACCGACGTAAAGACGCGCTACCCACACGCAAAGAAGTTGTCCTTGGCGCTTGTCTTCTCCGCTCAAAAACTGAGGCCTTACTTCCAGGCTTATTGCATGGTAGTTCAAACTGACCAGCATCTGAAGAGTATTCTACAAAAACTCAACGTTTTTGGACTACTGGTGAAGTGGGCTATCAAATTGGGAGAGTTCGACATTAAATTGCAGCCTAGGCCAGCTATCAAGAGGCAGGCTCAGGCCGACTTCATCGTCGAGACCACGATAACAATTCTTGATGAACAACCCACTAAGGATGCAGGATTACAGGGGAAGAGCCAGAATGGATTCTCAACGTGGACGAATCATCGACAGACTCAGGCAGCGGTGCCGGAGTGGTCTTGAGGACCCTTGATGGGTTTGCGGTGAAGTACTCCCTTAGACTCGACTTTCCAGCCAACAACAACGTTACCAAGTACGAAGCCTTATTAGTTAGATTAAGACTAGCAAAAGAGTGCTCCGCCAAATGACTGACCGTCTACAGTGACTCTGAACTAGTCGTTAACCAGGTAAATGGGATCTTTGAGATGTGTAACCCTCGCTTAGCCAAATACTTGGTTAAGCAAAGGACGCCATCCAAAGATTCGATAAGCTAGACTTGGACCATGTCTCCAGAACAGAGAATGAGAAGGCTGACCAACTTACCAAGACAGCGGTGGCCAAAAACTCAGAACAGTACTCAAGGGACATGCGGGAGGTTCTGAGCATTCCCAGCATTGAGGAACAGGAAGCAATGTATATCTCCGACACCGAAAGCTGGATGATGCCTTACCAGAGATACCTGGTAGACGGAACACTACCAGATGATGTAGAAGAAGCTAATCGGATCAATAAGATGGTCGACTGGTACACCATGGTCGACAGACAGTTATATCACTGTAGCTACTCGATTCCATACCTCAAGTGCTTAACTCCTGAGGAGGTAGACTATGCCTTGAGCAAAGTCCACCTTAGGATCTGTGGGTCGCACAACAACGACAAAAACCTAGCATTCAAAATCATGTTCCAAGGATATTACTGGCCAACGATGAAGAAAGACATCCTCAACTTCGTGAAGAAGTGTAAAAATTGCCAACTCCACGGTAATCTTCACCATCAACCGCTCGCTGAGTTGAGGATTCTTTAGGCTCCTTGGCCTTTTGCGCAATGGGGGTTCGATATTGTCGGCCCATTTTCCATTGCTACTGGGCAAAGAAAATTTATCATTGCATGTATCAACTACTTCATCAAGTGGGTCAAAGTCGCCCCGCTGGCCAAGGTCATGGAGCACAACGCTTTAGAATTCATTCGCTAGAGCATAATCAGCAGATTTGATGTTCTCAATGTCATAGTGACTGACAATGGAACCCAATTCCCCAAAAAATATTTCACCAAGTATTGCACCAGCCTAGCCATCAGAACGGTCCACACTTTGGTGTCATACCCATAAGCTAATGGATAGGTGGATGTCACAAACTGCATGCTACTCTATGGTCTGAAGACGAAGTTGGAGGACACAGGGGGCTTCTGGGTTGACGAACTGCCCTCTGTCCTATGGTCTTACCAGACAACTCCAAAGGAATCGACTCTCAAGACGCCTTTCAATCTCTACTACGGGATTGAAGCAATAATTTTGGTTGAGATTGGGCTTCCAAGTCTTAGGGTCGTGTTATTCAACCCGCAAAGTAACTCCTAAAAAATTTTAGAATACCTAGACTTATTAGAGGAAGCTTGTGACGCTGATAGGCCACGGACAACAACCTACCAATAACGATTTGCACTCTATTACAACAAGAAGGTAAAAGTGCAGCACTTCGAAGCTGGGGACTTGGTCTTGTAAACTATCAAAGCTATGGGCAAGACCACCAACAGGAATAAACTTTTCCCAAATTGGGATGGCCCTTTCCTAGTCTCCGCCGTTCTACGGAATGGAGCATATAAACTCCGGACCCAGAACGGCAAGTTGGTTCCACTGACGTAGAACGCGGTCCATCTCAAACGCTACTTCCAGTAAGGGCACAGGTAGGTTATCCATATGTATGCTTGCACATATTGTTTATCATTAATAAAAGAATATATTTTTTCTTTCTTATTTGCACTGTGTCTTTTTCCTTTTCCATATGCACGTGTGTCTGCTAGCAGGGTTACACGACCTAGATTGCCACTAAGTCGGGCAAATTTTTACTTGCTCATAACTAAACTCTGATCATCCAAGCGGTACATAAGCGGTCGTAACTAAACCTTGGTCATCCAGGTAGCCCATAAGCGGTCGTAATAAAACCCTGGTCATCAAGATGGCCTATTAACGATCAAATTAAACTTTAGTCATCCAAGTGGCCCATTCGTGATCAAAATCTTAGGGGGCTTAAATAGCACACGTGACAACCTCCTATTCAAGGAGATAGCATGACAGTCAACGACGGTCGATAGGAGCAGAAGTGCTTCGTTCAAAAGCTGGCCGCCTAAGTTTACACTTTGATAGTGCTGCCAAGCCTCCAATCACGTACAAGTATAGAACAGTCTTGACCCGATATTAAGATTCACCTTGATGTCTTCTCTATGACTTAAGTCCATTAGAGAGCGCTACAAATGTCTCAAAGAAGATAGATAACCAACTTGTGTGTAACGAACCAAGTTGGCCATCCAACGCAGTGACAAGTAATTGAAAAATGGTGACAAAGGCGAGAATGCAGAATATCAGTTTAAAGCTCATTTTATTGATTAAATCTATACAATTATAATAATTTTAAAAGGTAAATAGTATAAAATCTATGAAGGAACAGAGCTCCTAGGAGGAGGAGGTGGCTTCCCCTGACCACTTTGGGACTGTCCCACCAGGCTCTCGTGACATTGGGCAGAATGGTTTAATGGGTCAAGATACTCCACTGTAAAGCTGGTGTCAACCAACCGTGCAATGCGTCGGCAAGTTGACACCTTCCTACAACCGTGCCACCAGCGTATTGGAGACCCATGGGGGAGTATATGAGTAGTCAACTCATCATTTAGTGATGTCATTTGTCCCGCGAGTTGATAGATATGCATCACCGCCCGGTCATTTTCCTCTCTCAGCAGGACGTTCTCCTCCTTTAGTCTGAAATTCTTCTCTTCTAGATTTGGCAGCACAACCTCTCTCAGTAGAACGTTCTCCTCTTTCAATCTAGCATTCTCTACTTCCAAACTTGACAGCACGGATTAGAGAGCGGCTGTGACCTCTTGGTGCTCCGCTCTCTGCAACTACATCTCCTCCTCAAACCAAGCGATCTCCTTATCTCAGTAAGGGATCACTAGATCCTTTTGGCGAAGCACCTTACTAACTGTGCCAATTACTTTCTCCACCTACAAAGACCAAACATGTCAAGTAACAACAACGGAGAGAAAAATGAGAACGAGAGTTGCGAAGATTTACCTACAAACTCGGCGCTTTGACCTCGCTGACCTACTGCGAGACCTAGGCGTTTATGGCGAAGGATAGGATACAATAACCTCTTGAATAGACACAGCAGTGGCCTCCGCCACAGACTCCTCCAACAACTCCGTCATAGAGTCCTCCAACTCAACAGGCTCTCTGGCAGCTGGCTCCTTCGGTGTAGTGTGTGGCTCCAAAATCGGCTCCTGCAGCTCCACAACTAGCAGCTCAATAGCTGGCTCCAACAGCTCAGCTGGCGGCTGAGTAGTCGGCTCCAGCAGCTCATCCGCGGCTCAGCAGATGGCTTCCGTGGTTCAGCTCGTGACTCACCAGCTAGCTCCAACATCTCAGCCGGCGGCTCGAAAGGCCACTCCTCCGGCTCATGTTACGGTTCCATCATCGGCTCTACCAACACAGGCTGCACCAAAATAACTATGCTACTCGCCTCGGTGTGCAACATGACATTGTACTCCTCTAGAGTCAGCTCAGCTTCAACTCCTGAGCAGCCACCCACTCTTGCAAGGCATCCAGCTGCCACATAATCTGGCCTAGAGGAGGACGAATAAGGCTCCACTGCTGCAACCCTCTTTCGTTTTGCACGTATGGGAGTGGGGTCAATAGAAGGTGCACCAGTGTCACCAACGATTATGGCTCTAGCCTTCCTTTTCCTCTGAGAGGCTGCCGACGGTGGAGTCCTACACTTCAAGACTAGAGAGGGAGGTCTTCAACGTGCTCTCTTGTCCTCCTCTCGAGAAACCAAGTGGTTTTCCCCTAAACTCGTCAGGATTCTCTCTCACGAGCTCAAACTACTTTTCCATGGCGACGATCTCCGCCTTCTTTGGTGTCCCAGTGAAGGCCTTCGAGACCTTGCCCCAGTATTGAGACAAGGGTCACGTCTCAAAGATACATACAAAAAAGAAGCAATTCTTCCAATTCTTTAGAGAGAAGTAGATGGCCGGATTGATCGAAAGGTCGCTAGGGTATAGAGAAATCTAGTCCCCACTCTGAGTGAAGCAAAACATCACCCTGACAGCATCTACTGTCATCATACGGGAGTGATGGCGCATAAAAATGCATAAAGAACAAAGATATCACACGACATTAGTATGGAGCCGTGCGACGGGCACCTAGAGAGCAGTAAGGATGTCAAGCAGCTCCTAAGAAACTTGGAGACGAAGCCCACTCCTCATATGAGCCTCGTAAATAGCGATGCAACCCTCAGGAGGAAAGTAAGCCGTGTCCAGCTCACCGGACATCACTAGGATGATCTGATGTGGAATGTTAAACTCCACATATAACTCTCTAACCTCATCGGGTGTGAGCACAAAAATGATTTTCATTACAGAAGGAGCCATGGGAATGGAAGCGAGAAGAAAGTTGGTAGAACACTTAGAATTTTTCAGGAATAAAAAGTTGAAGGAAAGCATGAGAAATTTGAAAAGTAACGAATGGACCACATAAAGGGGTGTGAACGCCGAAGAAGGCAAACTGTCTCTTAAGCGTGCACCCATTGTTGCAGACACGTGTCATTTTTTGAGCGGGTGCAGTCGAATCAGATCCTCTGGCGTATTAACTGCTGGGATTGCAAATTCACTACGCACAGACACATGGCCAACTTTACGACTTGCAGGCCGACGGCATGATGGCGCATTATTTCAACTCCCGCTTCCTTAGGAGTTCTCTGGATTTTAGTCCAGACGGTCGATAAATCTTGTCAACACTTTCTTTAATAGTTCTTCAAATTTTGGCCTAAACGGTCAACAAATTCAGTTAACACTTTCTTTACCTATTCTTTGAATTTTGACTCAAACAGTCAACAAATCAGGTCAATACTTTCTTTAGCTGGCTCTCATTATTTTAGCCTCGACGGTCAATGAATCTGGTCAATACTTGGCTCAGCCAGCTCTCTAGATCTTCACCTTACAGCCAGCAGCTGCACGTAACACGATCAACAAATTAAGAATCATTGTCGGGCCACCTCAAGCAGGTAACTCAGATACTCACATCCCATCTTGAACATGCTGGAGGACTAAATCTTAAACCACCAATATGGGGGGCTAGTGATGGATACGCTAGTAGTGGGCTTGCCCAAGAAGGAAAAACGGACCAGATCCATAACAGCCCATTAGTGCCTAGGCGGTCAACTATTGCCATTGATCAGTCAAAAGGCCAATGAGCCAGGAGAAGCCCAAGAACATCAAGGCCTGCTTGGGTCCAAGACGGTCAATACTTTTGTCTATCGAAATTATGTAAGATGGTCAACACTTTCATTAACTAGAAGCATTACTAGTTGGCCGTCTGCAGACTAGGCCTCAAGTGGGCCATTCCTAATTTGGCCCACGTGACCATCCTCGATCAGCAATGGCCTTCTCCTCTGATTTAACGCCCACCACAGAAGGTAATCTCAATGGCAACGATCATCAGCAGATTCAACGTGCATCCCTAAAGGAATGCGCCAAAATCCTTTCCCCGTCTGATGGAAATCCTAACGGTTACAGAACGTAGAACGAAGACAATCAATCCAGCAATCGCTACTACCATAAAAGCTTTACGCCGAAAAAGGCAGTAATCCCAACAGAGCGCAGAAATCAAGCCCTTCTATACAATGAAGGCAGCCCAAAGTAGCGCCTATAAAAGGCCATGGAGTCCTCACTCCAAGGCACGCCTGCATTCGCCCACAATAAACACAAACACTTAAACTTACCACTAAAGCTCTTTGCAGAAAAGCTCACACGCTTTAGACTGCAAACACTCACTCTCTTTGCCACTACGTTCCCAACGAATATAGTACTTAGAGTCATCGCTCCTCACGAGCCAACGAAATATCTCTCAACGAGACCACTATCCTATCTCAAATACTCTTTGTATTTCTTTATATTCTTTACTTTCACCTTCTTAATTCGAATGCTATTTGCTGACTTGAATGTCAAAATATTTACGGTGGGATAACATTTCGCAGTCGTCTGACCTCTCGTTCATAATTGTGGTGTACAGAATTCAAACTCAGTGGACGGTGCCAGACTTAGAAAACCGACTTGATCCAAATCTATTCAAAATTTAAATTCATGACGCATCACATATAAATTAATATAATTATAAGAAGAGTATGTGAAAAAATAAAATTTATTCAAAATCTTTTTTTAACATTGGTATTTTTAGCCCACTGAATCATTGATTGGTCACAAATTTTGTAAGACAAGAACTAAAATTTAAAAATATTCATAACTAAATCATGTCCTATTAAGCAAGTTATCTTATTTTTGAATTAACTTAATTAGAATCGTCAAATGCTAGTCACAATAAAAGTTGAAGTAACCTTTATTATAAAATTTTACACAAGAAATAAAAGAAAACTCATTTTACCTTTAGGTGAAATGCATATATAATACATATGATTCATGAAAGGTGCACTTGACCACACCATCTTATATTAGAATTTGAATTTCTTCTTTTTTCTCATAAAAATCTAATATATAATCAAAATGTGGAAAAAAAGAAAAATAATACATACTCATACATCATACGATACATGTCAAATGTATAAAACATTAGGGTTCTAATGATATAAATATTTTACGTTATTTATAAAAATTTATACTTACATCCACTAATTCAATTACTGAGGTTTTTTTTTTTTTTTTTGCAAAAACAAAAAATGAGTTCTATGGGCGGGTTTGGTTTCATTTCTTTTGTGGAGAGGCGAGGAGCAAAGACAAACCCTAAAAGCATTCTCCCATGCTTATATAGATATATATATATATTATTTGATGTTTATTTTAATGAATTTGAAAGCAAGCGTAAAGAGGAAATGGACAACTCAAAAAAGGAGAAAGGAATAGAAAGGGTAAAAGGGTGTAATCAAGGAGATAGATATGTGCCACACAAGTTGTCTGGCTTAGAGGTATAAATGCACAATCCAAGCTCGCAGTTGTTGTGGGGTTGTCAAATAACGAGACATTGCATAAAGTCATTGATTTATTATGGAATATATATATATATATATGATCTCAATCAAGGGCACTGTAATGAATGGGGCCCATGATGCCTACCCTCCTCCAACTTTTATTTCTTCTCATTTCTTTTTTCCACCAGCTTAAATTGGCCGATATTTAAATTTTTTTTTTGAAGTTCTAAATAGTAAAAACTTTATTTTAATAATTTAAAACAATTTGAATTATAAAATATTTTTGGTATATTTTTATTTTTTATTATAATTTTAATTATTTAAATTATAAAAAAATCATCATTTAAGAATAGATTAAAAAAAAGATTTTGCTGTAAATGAGATATACCCAGTGTTAATTTCTTCGCCATTTGATTATGTTTCCTTTTTTTTTTGTTTTTTTTTTTTTGTGGACGCTGTTAGCTTTGGCCCAATTTTGGCCCAAATAACTGAGCCCCAGCCGAGCCCAAGC
>JAOVVI020002906.1:250-20062 GCA_028571085.2 Nepenthes alata | reverse complement strand
AACTCCAATACCATGTCACAGCCTATGCATATGAGATGCAGAAAAGAAAACTTTTGGCTAAAGTCCTTCCAGATAGGATGCATCAAAGCAGTCAGTGACACAACTTAAGGATATACTTAAGTGCTATAATAGTTAACAGAAAGAACCCATTCAAAGGAGTTGTCCACAGAAACTTGTAACAATGACTGAACCTGCAAAACACAAAAGTGATTAAAACTTCATGGGCAATTGCTTTCATCAATAGAGTGGAATATCATATTATAAATCCACCATACTTGGGTGATGAAGAAAACAATGAGAGCAAAGAAATGTGATGCGTTCTCTCTGAATTTCAGATGCTGATGTTTGAGCTCGAAGATTCATGCAGGGCAGAAAATGATGTGGAATGCCTTACGAGACATGTGCCTCATACTTATTCCATTAAGCGAAAGCCCAGCAGTTAATTTTTATTCTTGGTAAGTATTTCTAGACAAGCACCAAGATCGCTTATTCCAATAAAATAGCAAAGTGGCAGGACCAGGACTATAAAGAGAAAAGACCTCTTATGCCGGAAAAGTCATAAAATTAAGTGCTAACAAGCAGCTCTCATTACGAATCCATGCAACCCATCCCTAACAAATAAGGGAGAGCCTTTCCTTCGTATGATCCTATCTCAACTTTACCTTACCCACCTACCTTCCCTTTTCACTTCGTATATTCCATTCCTTCCCTGCTGGTTTCACCAAAAAGGAAAAAAATTCCACTTAGGGACTTTCACGAGAAGGATCCTCATCCTTCAAAAAGATATTCCTGACCTCTCTCGTAACCCTAATACATTGGAGACTAAGAGACTCTCTTCAAGTGGAGTGAAGCCAGCACACAGTACACAGCATTCAGGGTGACAAAATCCATAAAACTAGTGGGAAATCAGCACCGACCATGAAAGAAAATATTGATATCAATATCAGCATCGGTCGCAGTTATATAGGTATCGGACATATCAACTATATGTATCAGTATTAGATATATCAATAATATATATCGATATTAGATATATCGGATGAGAAATTTTTCTAAAATTTATAAGCTGGCAAGACTATATTGACGATGTATAAGCCAAATATCAACTAATATTTTAAATATTAGCAGATATATCAACTATGTCAACCGAAATGGAAGCATATCATAAACTTGTCATGGTATCGGGAAATACCATTATCAAGGAGCCCGATACAAATACATATTTTCCAATACATATCATATTAGCCAATATTTGCATCTATGGCCCCCGGCCAATCAAGCATGTAGACAGGTTTTATTAGCATGTCACCCAAGGATCTTCAGATTAATCATAAAAAGCTTTTATGTTTCTACCGGAAATCTAGAAATAGGAGAGGGAGAATAGACAATATAAGAGGAAAATATCAGAAACAGAATGCACTAGGCAGAGAACAAGAAACAGGGATAATCAAGTGGAAGTTCTGTTATATCCCTTCGGCCATACATACTAATTACAGTTTGGTATTTACAGAACAATACTGCAAGTTACAACTGACTACCAGCTTTCTAACTTCCTCACCCACCTTTAAACAAATTGATAACCTTTTTTTCTTATGAGTTGTTGATCCATTTGAGTGAACTGATCTTGCTCATAGGATGGATCTTCATGTTGTTGTCTTGCTGGTCTGTCTTCTTATGTGGCCGCCATGTTGACTGAGGCTTCTCCTCAGGTCATGACAATTGTCCCTGGTTTGATAACAGCCTTGCCTCAATGCTGGAACTGTGGAAATTGTGTGCAACAAAATCTACATCTTCCTAGGTAGCGTCCACCATGTACAAGTTGGTCCACCAAATTAAGTGCTAAGCACAAGGATTAACATATCGGTATCAGCATCGGCGTCAGTCGAGGTTATAACGCTATCAGCCATATCAGGTAATGCAAATCGGCATCGGATGCTGTGGTGCAGAAAACAAATTTTCTCATGACTCCATCAAAGCTGAGTTACATAATAAATCTTGACCCTCTTTATCATATATTTACATATTTGAAGAGTTTCAATCAATTTTATCAAGTCTTCATTGTGATCCATGAGAGGTGAGGACGGACAGGTAGAGACATTGTGACCTATTTTGGAAGAATGGAAGAATCATGCCATCTGGAGAAAGGGCTAGCCTATGAACCACTTGGCCAATTTGAACCTCCACAGGATAAGGTCCACAGCACCTAGCAAACAATTTCAAATCTTACTCAATGCCAAGAAGACTGTATATATGGCTGTAACTTGAGGTAGACCATATCACCTATCTCAAAAGCATTCTCAGATCTGTGTTGATCACTGTACACATTTATCTTGTTCTGAACTTCTGCCAATTGCTCTTTACGAAAGTTGGTCACAGCATTCCTGTACTGTAATATGGATTCAGCAGCTAACACTGAATTTGATTTAGCAAAATTGATTCCAATGGTGGGGAGAGACATCCATGTAAGGCCGAGAACGGGACATCTTATTAGTGTTGTGGGAGCATGAATTGTAGCACATTCTTCTAAAGAGAGCCATCACATTTCATTTGTTAGCTGTCATGCATCGTACATAAGTTTCAAAACATTGGTTGAGTTTTTTTGGGGCCAGTGTCACAACTCAGAACAAACTCTTGAACTTGTTTATTTAGACCAGTCCAATATGATAGTTGGTGAAGTCCTTTATAGGTGCCTACGATGTGAGAATGGCTTCCTAGTGGAGAAGAATGCATGATAGTCAATAATTTGGACCTGAGCTCATAAGAAGAACCAAATGTAAAGGCAAGTTGTGTGTTCAGAAATCCCATTGGAATAAGAAAAAGGGGATTTAGATCATTTGACACATAACCACGAAAGAAAGAGATCACGAAAGGCGACACATTCAGCTGGAATATGGAGAAGAGAAAAAACATCAGCACTCCACTATCAAATATCATCCTAGTAACGGATTTCAGTATTGTAATTTAAATAATGATAGCAGCAATTTTGGGCAACAACCAACCGCAAAGTAAGAACATAGAAGGAGCCATTTACAATTTATATTTCAATTTGTAATACAGACCTGAATCTCAAGAACTGCTTCACCTGTTCGTGTTGGTTTTGAACCAGCTTCAGGCACCAAATTTTTAGCCTTGTGGCACTGCAAATAAGTCAACTTTTACTAGAAATATTGAAACCAGGGACAGTATTTTACAAAATACACCAAGAAAAAACAGCTTAAGATCAATCTCAAATCAACCTCATACAAATCTGATACCTCATCAAATATGATCAGACCATCAAACTGTGAACCACACCACTGAACAATCTGCTGCAAGCGAGTACGGCCCTTCTCAGAAGATGCAATCAGACTACTATATGTCAGGAAAACAACACCCTCCCTAACCCCCACAGACTTCGAATCAAGTTTGGAGTAAGGCAACTTATTCAATGCATGCACTGCAATTATAAAATTATATAGTTTTAGTTATTACATGATATCAAGCATGCTGACCCTGAACAAAATAGACAAAGCCCAGAAGTAACCGATAAAGTAACAATAGCAAACCAAATTTTGCATCTTGGCAGTCCCAGTGTCATGATGCCGATTTTATGTACATTTTGTTTAAAATGAAAATAATTTCCCTCAAATTATTTAACCTTCATATATACTACCAATGGAAGCTGCTTATATCCTCATTGTTTAAAATGACAATAACTGTCTTTTTAAGTTTAAACACATAATCATTTCATATACCAATCCATACCAAGATATAAAAATTAGAGAAGAGAAGATGTCTTCAAAAAACAAAATATCACAAAGAAACCAATCTGATGAGGAAACTTCCCAAAACAAGAACAGAAAAGCTCCCAAAAGTTAATTCAATTTAAAGGCTAAGCACCTACTCCTAATTCAACTAGGAAATAATAACAAGCATGAAAATTTAACTAACAATTGAAAATAAAAATTATATAAAAAATAAAAATAAAAAAAGAATGGCCCAATGTATGATTTTGAAGTTTAAATTAATTATTAAACACAAAAATAATATAGAAATAGAAATTCACAAGAACTCCTCAAGTTCTTTCCCTCCTGAAAAAGTCTCATAATCCAAGAGAGATGGACCTTCTCCAACAGAATCTAAATAGTAATGCGCTTCAGCTATGCCTATGCAAAGACACAAAAAGGTTGGAATATGCCAACATTCTTGAGACTCAAGTTCATCATTGAACTCTGAATGGAAAGCTTACACACATTTCTTGCGAGGCATATGGTTGCAATTTTCATTGACAGGAAGATGCATACAATTCACCATAAACACATGAACTGCCTCATGATTATCATAAGATTCCTCACCTAAAAAAATAACAAAACCCACTTCTGGATCAGTAACAATAACCAGCCATTCATCTTCACTATGCTCTTCAACAACTGCAGTACGGTGAGATCACCTTTTAGCAGCATGTCCCTATCCCCATAATTACAATTGAAAGAGAGATTTTCTGTAGACCTACTCAGGGATTCATCTTCAGGATCAGGCTTAAGTACCTGCTAATCCATTTCAAGTTTAGAAAAAGAGGTCTTCTGTGGAGGCGAAGCTTTCATAATACTTTACCTCTTTGGCAGCAATCTTAGCATAGGGAGCAACTTCATCCCCCAAATGAGAGTCTGCCACTCAAGTTTGATCTGGATGTGATTCTTGAGTTCTTGAATATAATGCACAACCTGTCGCAGCTATGGCTCCTGAAAACCACAAGCTATAAGCTTGTGGAATTTGCAAGAGTAGGACTGCACATTCTTGTGTTGAGGTGAAGACAGACAATAATTCATACCCTGCTCATAGCCAATGGGCACAAGTCGTTCAACCATTAAATCCTTCATGGCTTACCAACTAGTAATAGAATCTTCCCCACGAGGACGTCACAGACACAAATAAATCCACTAAAATCTGGCATAATAACCTTCGGCCAAGTTGCAGCTGCAACAATTACTTTGGGTTCATTACTTTATTGTAAAAACAAATTGTCTCCAACTCATTAAATCATTCAAATAAATAATCAAGTTCAATTCATCACCATATTCTGGCCAAGAAATCTTATATTTGTTTCAAATAGTCTAATGGTTATCGATCAGAGAAGCATCATTGCTCGATTCATTGTGAGGGATTTCATACTTGTAGAAGTTAGATCCACTGACTCCTGCTTCTCTGAAATAGTTGTGTAAATCATAAGCACCTTCAACATATTGTTACTGTAATCCATTGCTGCTTGTAACTCGATTTCTCTATTATGGACCTCATCTAGGCTATTTTTACCAAGTTCCTCCTGCTTGTGGCAGTTAAGTCAAATGTCTTCAATACCAGTCTTGATGTTGCAAAAGGACCAAGGACATTGCACATCCTCAACTTGACAATTGAGTGTTCATCACCATGCTAAAGAAAGAAGAAACTGTCCGCATAAATAACAAGGTGCTGTTTGATAGTAAAAGAAGTTGCTAGTCTGCTTGAGAAAAAAAAAAGAGGATTATACAAAAACAGAAGTGATACTAGGTAGTTGGAGGATGGTCAACAAGAAATTGTGTTGACTAAAAAACTGATGATCTCTGTTTTAAAAAACAAAAAAAAAACAACAAAACAAAAGACTAAGAGAACTCTATTCTTTAAATGAAGAACAGAAACAAGAGAATGTCATGCGATAAAGGAATATCACACCAAGTCAATGAGGCATAAATTGGTGATCAGCAGAGCCTAGGTAGGATATGGGGCACGATGTCAGCTGCTTGCTCTATCTTTTTTGGAGATTAACTGTGGTGGTTGTGCAATGTTGAAGAGATTGCAAAAGATTGAATGTGAACTTAGGCCTTGCATGAACAAGCTTTGCAGGCTGGATTCAAAATATAATGGGCTTCGGCTTGGTTGGCTGGTGATTTCTAAGTCTGTCGACGGACAAGATGGCAGTTGTCCAGAGGGGAAGGTTGTGAAGGAGATGTTGAAGAATTCTTCTGTACCGGGTACTACTTGGTGATGTGTTTGGGCAAACAGTAGGGGCTCAATGGTGTTTGGTGAAAGAAGACAATGATTCTGGTCACAGTTAAGTGTTGTAGGTTCAATGATAATAGTTGTGCAAATCAAATGACAACAATCAGCAGCAACCGCAGGATGCCAGTGCAAACGTAGGCACAAGCAAAAACCTATTCTGGTACCAACTAATGGGGGACTTCCCAAAACAATACTAAACAAGATCTCAAACTTTACTTCAATTTAAAAAATATGAAATCATGAATAACAAGTGTATTGTTTATGCTAAATGTATTGGAACATAGGCAACCCAATTAAGATACTTACCCTAGGCCTAATAAAACTCAAATTTATCTAGGAAAGGCAAGAAAAAAAGGCTTGTAAAAATAAACCAATAATTAAATACATAAAATGATGGACATTGATTTAAACTTCATCTCTCTCCTAAAATTCCTTCCCACTAAAAGCATCATAGCCCAAGTGACATGGGCCTTCTCTCCAATGCAATCAAAATGACAATGGGCCTTAGGCTTCCCCGTCAAAATCCCAAAAACATTAAGGATATATAATCCAAAAGTTCCAAAAGAATAATACCACTGCTTGTCAAAACAAAAATCTCTCAAGTGAAAACGAGGATGCCATCGCTTCTTCGAGATAATTACATTCCCTTCCATTAAACAGCAGCAAATCATAAGAAACTTAAAACAAAATATCAATCTTTGACTCCACCAAAGCACCTCAACCGTCAAAGAGCCATAGCTTCAAAAAATGTGGAACACAATCATTGTTCACCAAACAGTCAAAAACGGTTGTTTGTATTCATAAATAAGCTATACTGCAAGTGTTGGCGTAGGCCACACATTCAACAAGTTTAATCTCAACAAACATAATACCACTAGCTTCAAAGCAGATTGTTGGAGTCATATTGGTGGTGTTCAAACTACCACCGCTAATTCAACTATCACCAAAACATCACCATTGATAAGAATAAAGAGTTCCCAATCCTTTAATGGTTTGCGATATGATTCACTATAATCATTGAGGACTGATGAATTTATCAGACATACTGAACAAAGATGCAGTGCAATTGATGCCAATATCAAACAATCTCTACGTTGCAAGTATGACCCGCATGTATTGGCAGGTTATTATATCTTTAAATTTTAAATATTTTGTTGGTTATCATCTAATCTAGCAGTGATGGAATGAAATTCCGGTTGATATATGACGGTATCAGCTAACCATGTCGATGTTTCCAGCTAGCGAAACAAAATTTGTAATATGTTATAATATCAGCCAATATTTCACTGCCAAGTTCAATTCGCAAAAAAATTGTGCACCAAAAATGTCCCATAAAGATACTATCATCCAATATAGCCGATAATGACAAGGCCGGACAATTACGAATACCAATACCGATACAAATATTTTCATCCATGCAACTGTTAAGCTCATATACAAACTGGCACAAAATGGGCTTCAACTTTGGTCTAAAAAGTTCCACAGTTAAATCCTATTTCTATTACAAGGTTCAAACATGTCAATGCAACACAATAGACCTAATCACTATCTTCATCTTGTTTGCAGTTGTTATTCAATAAGAGTGGAATGCAACTGCCTGATACTGAATTTTGCCTATTCACCGGATATGATACTCTCTAAAAACCACAAAAATTGAAAAATTACACAGCAAATTATGACCTCTAAGGTCTATGCAGGGTCCCAGCAATGTTTTTAACGGACAGTTAACCACTTCCAGATTCCAAGATGCACCCAATTTTACACCCCAGTAACAAGAAATCTATTCCTCATTAATTAAACACCTATGTAACCAGACAGTGTAGTTGATGGGAAATGTAGACAACAAATTTGATCCATATAAATTTAAATAACGTTTGTAAATAGCTAAAAAAATAAAAGAAATAGTATAATTTATGAACATTCAACATAAATGATTAGTGAGAGTAATACATAAACTCCACACACGTTCTATCTTTTTGGGGGATAATATTAACAGGTGAAACTATGGCACAAGATAAAGTCCATTATTAAAAAGGTGTTTTTGGCATTTAATATGATGATTTACTTGGAAATATGTATTTGTAACAAAATGAATACAAGTAAAGTACTTTTTAACAAGTGCATTTAGTGGTACCTTTGAACCGGATTTTCTTAATTTTTGAATGAAAAATGTCATACTAGAGAGGCTCAATCTAAAAGAGAAATTGAGAAAAATAAAAAAGATCTCCATGTGTAAGGAAGGATGGCTCAGTGCAGCAGGCTTCCCTCATTCTGGATTCTAGGAAAGATCAAATGTGTGGAACCTTATATCACACAGAGGTTTTGTGATTTGAACCCATAACTTTCAGGACACAATAGAGTAACTTTATCATTAAAACAAGATTGGCATCTTTTGGTAGAAAAATCACCTAATTATACATACATATACATAGATATATATATGTATATGCATGTAAATGTATGTATATGTATAAGTAGTGTGTGCATATGTGTCTATGTGTGTGTATTGTTAAAGTTAGTAAATGTGCATAGATAAAAATTTAAACATGCTTAGGCAAAAGATGTCGTGTAATCTTCAAAATGCATTGTCTCTTCTTAAAGCTGCATGTGCTTAAATATCAGAAAATACATATGCAGATGGCATAATATCATATATCACCTAAAACAATTAATTCTAATTTATATCCAAAACTGTCAGAAAATATGAGTTTTTCAAGTGTTTTCCACACAGGCAGTACAATATATGCAACTCTTGATACAATTAACAAAGCACTTCAAGTGGTGCCACATGGAAGAGTCATGTTTGCACTTAGTATCAATCACGCCTAAAAACCACAATATTGCATCAAAATGCACCCGTCAATAACTCCTTGGCTTTATGACAAAGCTTACCTTGTAGTAAGTAATAGTGGAATATCTTCTCACTTTTTTTCACTGAAGATAAATGACAGTGTTCATCTTCTTCGGTTCTTCATTCTCAAATCTTCTTCTTCTTGTTATCTCATTTGTCAACTTTTTAAGTTATTTTCTTCCTACTCATGATTTATTGTATGTGCCAATCGCCATAAATCCTTTACTTGATAAGTACTAGAAGAAACTCCACCAGGCTTGTATCCTTGTTGTAATCAACCCCAAGCTCGACAAAGGAGAGTTGCATTAGATAGCCTACATGGAGTGTAAGACGGATCTTAGACATTCATGTGAGACCTGGTATTATCATCATTGGAATGCTCCCTACTTGCGACACCTTGCATCACTCAAGTTCAGCGGGAAGCAATAAGATCTGATTGTAGAAGGGCTACCATAGGAAAAGAATGATGGAAGAAGTTAATGGTAGACGATTCCTAAGAACATGTAACACTGGTACTTCAACTAACAAACTAATGATGTGCAATGGACAAGTACAAGCTATTGGCATCCTGGAAATGATAGAGCTAGTAATAGAGTGGATATAATAATGCATGACGAGTTAATATAAAAAGAAACTAGTGTGAAGAGAATTTGGGATAGAATTATGGCTATTAAGATGCAGCTATAAGAAGAAACCCTTAACATCTTTAGTGCATATGCACCTAAAAAGGAGTTGACATGCAGTTAAAAGAAAAAATTTGGAAGGATTTAGATCAGATGATTCAAGGAAACCATTTGAGGAAGTATTTGTCATAGGAGGTAATTCAAATCATGTTAAAAAGCATACAAGCATGTCTAGAAATTTCGTGGAGGTACTGGTGGTTTCAAGGAGGATGTGAAGGAAAGAATATCTTTTACCTTATTGTAGCATATGATCTTATCAAGGCTACCACATTATTTAAGAGGGACAATCATTTTATTGGGCTTATGAGTAGCTTAGATAGCACTCAGATTGACCTTTATCATGAAGGAAAAGACTATTCACATTGTAAGGACACTAACACCATCCTTGGAGAAAGTTTGGGCACTCAAAACTACTTATGGGTGTTGAATATACTTTTTTTCAGACATGGAAGAGGAAGTGGAAAAGGTAAAATCATCCAAGAACAAAATGGTGGAAAATATAAGGGAGAGAACATACTTGGTTTAGACAGCCGATACTAAATCAACCAAGTTAAAGGATATTTTTTTCAAGTCAATGTACAATAATAGAAATGCAGAGAACTTGCATAGCTATAAACGTGCTAAAAGAAGGCAAGGAAGGTAATGCAGAAACCAAGTCTAAAATACACAATATGTATGAGCAACAAAATAAAAAGGAGGAAGAAAGGATGCCTTAAAATTAAAGAAAGCAAAGGATGGAAGATAAGAAGAACTGAACCAAGCAATATGTATCAAGGATGATGAAACAATTATTTGTTGCACATGATGATATCAGAAAGAGATGGAGGAACTCTTGCCATAAGCTTTCTAATGCAAGTCAAGAGGCTACTGTAGTGCTGGGGAACTTGGTGACTCATAGGCAATCTACAAACCGCTCATTATATAGGCATATTAAAATAGTGCAAACAAGAATTGAAGATCATAGAAATAAGGAGGGAATAACTTGGCTAACTGCATTGTTGAAAAAAAAATGCTAAACAATAAGAAGATGGCTAAGGAATCGAGAAAGAGAATACCAATGACAATTTGTAAGAACAAATGGGATATGTACAGGCATTCCAATTATAAATGGATCAAGCTAAAGAGTCATACAATGAAGTCATGAGAAAGGATGATCTAAAGGAAGTCAATGTGACGTGTATAAAAGAAACCTAATTTGGATTCACACTAGATCCATATGCTATGTAAGGTACCTATTTATTAAGAAGTCTAATGAAGAAATTTAATGAAAGACAGAAGGACATACATACGGTGTTTAGTGACTTATAGAATGCATAAATGTGGTCCCAAAAGAAGTCCTCCGAAGCACTATGGAGAAAAAATGAGGTCATATTAAATGCATCATCCATGAGGACCCCATGCAAGGGAAGCTGAGGCTTTTCTGACGACAGTTGTCTTATGCCAAAGCCATTTTGAATTTGAATCAATATATGTTTACATTGGCTATAAATTACTAGCTCAGGACATCCAATATAATATGGCACTGTTATGCTATTTGCAAATGATATATTTATGGGCAAGACAAGGAAAGACGCTGATCCTGAGTTGGAGGGAAACTTTGAAATCCCCATTGGTGGAATGAAACATGAATACATAGAATGCAAGTTCAGCTCAAGAGGATAATGATGGGAAGGTGAGGATCAGAATAGACAGCCACCACAGGAGAACTAATTCATATATCCAAAAAGGCAGGGTGATCAATTAGGAAATTACCTATCAAATCCAAGTAAGTTGGAAAAGGGGTGAAGTGCTTCATGGATCTTACATCATCGGAAATTACCGCTCGATAGAGAATACTGCAAGGGCTCTATTAGAACATTTGTGTTATATAGAATATTAGAACAGAGTTTTGACAGTTAAATGCTAACATGTCCAGAAAATGGCAGTGACAAAGAAGATGCTAATGGCCATACAATGAGAGTAGTTTCATAATGATGTTGTACAGAAACTTAGAGTAGCGCTCATGGAAGAAAAAAAGTAAGAAATGTGTTTAATGTGGTTGAGTCATGTGAAACAATGATCCAACCATGCACCAGTACATAGATGTGAGAGGATGGAAAAGGCTAATCATTAAAAAACTAGAGGTAGGCCAAAGAAGGCAAACATAAGGCATGAAATCTTGCAAAGTTAATACTAGCAGAGGAAACAATCCATAACATAGCTAAATGGAGGCAGAAAATCTATGTTACCAACCCCACTTAATGGGATGCTTAGTTTAGTTTGGTTTGTTTGGATCAATAAGAAATATTTCTATGTCAATAAGAACTAGTTGGTTTAAGAATGTTTGAATTGGTCATATATTATATACATCAAATACTTGGTAAATATAGAAATCAGAAATCGTATCTTTTTCTAATGATTAATTAACCTCTAATTGGGTACAAAGGGCATGAATATGTAATTTGACAAGATTCTTGCATAAATTCAAATAAGGATATAAACAATTCAGGCCAAAAATAAATACGATTTCCATAAACAAGACTTGTAAGCCTGTGAAGAATTTTCTACCATTTGAAATGTAACTATTCCTCTGTTTCCAATTTGTTGACCATCCAGCCAAATGAACAACTTCCGAGACATCTTGTTACCAACTACTCTTCAGTCTAATTTTCCATGAGATAAGGGAATTTTCAACTATGTGGGACTGAACCAATATAATGCGCACCATAGCCAAGAACAAACAGAAACTGAAATTGTAGTGCATAATCATGTAGGTAAATTACTACTTCAAAATGTATTGGCTACATTTATTAGCCAAAAAATTTATCTTTTCAAAAATAGCTACACATACAAAAAAAAGGAATCTTTGAATGTGCCTCTTAATTTAAGATGTCAGCAGGAAGCATTTTAGCTTTGTTCATGAGAATCAAAACATGAAAAGGAAAAACAATATAATCTTGCAAAAGCTTGTTACACACAAAAAATAGAAAAAAAATACTGAGCTTGTCCACCATCCACAAAGCATATTATGTCCTTGATGGCCTCACACAACATAAGATCTCCTACCAAGGACTTCTATTCCTCCTGATGGACACAGTTCAGTAATGACTATGGTGAAGTCATTCTAGCACAAAATAAGTTCTAGCTTCTTCGTTGTTTGGCAAGACAAAAAGATCAAGTAATTGATCCTTAGTCTTAGCCCACATCATACATCATAGCAAGAACACCATGATATCCCACTTCACGTTCACAAATTAACCTTACCATCAAAGAGTGTTAAAAATGTACATGATATAGGATTTTAGCCTTAAATTAACAAACTACAAAGAGACATCATTCTTGATCCATTGGAAAGTGCTAGAAATCTACTTTGAAGATGAAAGACATATATCGTTAGAATGCGATGTAGAGGAGAACAACTGCTGCAAAAAGTGTTAAAAAGCAAGTGGTAAAATGGACACTGATAAAGATTTTTTTGTTGTTACTGCTAAATAAAACAAGTGCTAAACACAAAATCGTGCTAAGCAGCAGAAAATTGCCAAATGGTGCTTGGTAGCATTAAAAGGTTGGAATGCTATACACATTAAAATCTTATAGAATGTTCAAAATCACACTCAAATTTGTTAAAACTTTCTCTACAAATTTTGGATTGATGTTCACATGTATTTTCCTTTTTAATCTTCATCGGTTTTGAGAAAATTAGCCCCAGAATAATGTAAATAGAGCATAAGCATTCAAATTGTAGTCGGCATGCAAGGTTGAATGAGAATAAGTGCTTCAATAAAAAGGGTGGCAATGTGAACAGGGTTTCAAGCATTGCAGCCTTCTGGGCTAGTCAAATGTATGGAGCCTTACCCCCTAAGAGGTGCTTTCTATGTTTTGAAACTGTAACCACCATGCCATAAATACAGCAACCTTACCAACACCAAGGATTACCCAAGAATTAGGCGCTGAAATAATCGTAGAAAGACATGGCAAAAATAAGCACTGTTCAAACAGGAGTTATTATGGCTTATGGTAAAATAAAAGGAGCTAAAATTAATTAAATGCTAAGACACTAAGAACTACTAAACCAGTCCAAGAATATGTCTGTCTTTTTATGTTTTTCTTTCCTTGTTTTGTTTTGCTCCTTGGCCAAAAATGTTTTCGCTTTTTTATACTGCTGACAAAATCCCCTGGGTGGGTACTAGTGTTTGATACTCTACCTTCAACACATGTTGCACCAACATCATCCAGGTCCCTTCTGGCATCAAACTTCAAGTCAGAACCAACAGATATCCACCTGCAAATAATCATATAAAGGAAACAAAATACAAACACATCAGGAAGAACAAGGACAGTTCTCTTATGGAGCAAATGAAAAAACGTTCGCACCACATTCAAGCATAATCACACAATAAAAATATTATGAAGAGTAAAATGAATCAGCTTCAGTTAAGACTTACAATGCTTTCCTTCTTCCATGCCGCCAATTCTCCCATACTAATCCTGCAATTGTTCTACCTTTACCAACCCCAGCACCATCCCCAGTAAAGAATCCTGCACGGGACCCATCATGCAGGTGCTGCAAGTATCTCTGTTGCAGAAGCTAAAATAAATAAACTTGAAGGGGCAAATGAAAAAGAAGTGAAAAGGAACACATGCAGAAAACAGGTAAGTTTGATCACAAATGCCACCTGACATGCATAGACTAATGTCTCAATCTGCAAGCATGACAATGCATTTGAACGTTCCAGTTCATCCTTGATAATCAACTCGTAAGTGGGTTCAGGTGGTTGAACAGCAGACAATGAAGATGTCTCCACAACAGGATCAGGATGGGGAAGGCCTATAAACAACTTAGGAGGGCGCTGCACAACAAACACATCAAGTCAACCAGACTGACTAGTTTTCAAGTTCCACATGCAATAACACAAGACAATGACAAAGGTATTGGAAATTAGTCACATGCACATGAGAAAAGCATATGACCAAGAAAATAATCTGAACACATCTTAAAAATACAAGAATAATACACTTACATAATCTGCAAATGTCTCCCCTGCCAAGCCACCTTCCTGTTCCTCTCGCTCAACTTCAATGGCTACCTAAAAATTTTGCATTATATGTTTTTCTCCATCCAAATATCTTCTAATAAACACAGGACACAATTTAAGAAATTTGGAGCAAGAACAAGTATTTACTGCTTGCAGTGACAGACAACAATATAACAGAACCAGAAACTAGAATTGGTAGTTCCCTGCAACATGGCTTAAACCGTCATAAGATAGTCATATTGAATTACATTAGATGATCACATTTCAAAAATGTGCTTTCAATCCTGTACTAATGCCTTTATCAACTCCGAACCAGCTACATTTGGCAAAAATGAAAAACATTTATAAAAAAAAACCATTGGCAGAATTGGACATCATGTATGTAAAAAGATATCATGTCAACAAGAATTACATTTTGTTCAGCAGCACCAATTTGAGAGAGAATTGGAACCTAGTGGAATTCAAATTTACGTTCCTATAATACAATAAACCTTCCCATTTACTAGCTACACGGTATTGACTCACAGTATGTCCAAACCTTCAAAATATGATAGTATCAAATTAGCTTCAATGCCATGTTACAAATAATTTGTTGACAATCCCAGAGCTAAAAAAACTTAATAGCATCGCCAACAACTTAACAACAAGATTGGTAGAATCACTAGACCTCTCTCACTAACCACCCCTCCGGACACAAAACTAAAGGGGAAAAAAATCAAGAGTAATATAGATATATATATATATAAGTGATCAATATACTCTATTGTACACAAACAACTTTGTAGTATTTACTAGTTCATAGGTTACAATTTCATATTGTTTATGAATGTGATGAAAGAATTTAGTGTTCCAATAAATAATTCATCAGAAAGAAGGAGAAAGACCGGCCACATTACACACAACAATGTTTCATATGAACACATTGCGTTCTGCTGAACAAACCAAATTGAGAAAAATTTTGAAACTATGCATAACTAACGATATTTTTTTATTAAAAAAGAAAAAAGAAAAGAAAACTCAAACGCTTGTATTCTTGTGCTGGATTCACAGTAAGTCCAATTCATATTTCCATGCTTATAATATAATAGAATTCACATGCTAATGCACTCAGAGAGGCAGACAGATGGCAGAAGTTTAGAAACCTCGTTGACTTCTTCAACGAGCGGGCGAGGGAAGAACTGGCCGAGTTTTGAGACATCAACGGCGAGGTCAATTCCGCACTGAGGACATTTGAAGCGAGTGAGGCCGTGGGGAACATTGAGTATCGCCTTGCAGTTAGCGCAAGGTAGTTGGATCTTGGTGGGATCGATGCCATGGGGTTGGAGCGGAGGGTTGGAGACAGGGTGAGAAGATATAGAGTTAGGGTTTGTCGGTGGCAATCGGAGGTTCGTGATCAGTTCAGGCGGAAGCATCTGCGGTAATTGACAAGTCGGGCAGACGAATTCCGTCAGCCCTTGCGCCACGCTTAAGATCAAACGGCATCCGGCACAACGCACTTTGGTTGGGCCTCCACCAGATGCACTGCCAGGTATGGGCGGCCCCGGCGGTTGGATCGACGGTACAAACGTCGGAGGAACCGATGGTTGGCCCATTTCGCTGCGCGAATCGAGATTTGATATTCAAGTTGCAGACGTGAAATACGACTTGAAGGTGGGAAGAGAACATGTGGATTTTGTCTCAAAGAGCGCCAAAAAGACTCCTGGGATTTGTTGGCGCCTCTCTTCCCCTTTTTGCTTACTTGGAAAACCCCGCAGAGCAACGAGATGAGATGGATAGCTGGAATTTAAATTACGGAGATAAGTTGAGCTGATTGGACATTTTAGAACCGACCTGCTTGTGTGCACAATTTTCAGTGCGCTTTTATATCAAGCTGTCATTAAAAAATAAATCAAGTTAATTAGAAAGGGACATGATAAAATTATCCTGAATATCAATATGCATTTGCTAAATTACTATAAATTTTTCTATCTTCTAATTTTGAACGTGTACTCTTCTCTGTTTTTAATTTTAACCTCAAAATTTAAATATAAATCCTTAAAATTGAAAACAGTATGGATAGCTCTTTGGAGTTTTTTAATAGAGTAAATAATTATAATGTTAAATGTAAGAATTATTTGTCAGTCAAATCCCACCAAATTCAAACAAGATCGGAACAAATAGATAAATTTTTATTAGTTATTTGTGTAAGGTAGAGTAGGATCAATTTTAATTTTTTAAATTAATTATATTAAAATATCATTTGAAACTTTATTTTTTATTTTTTTGAAAATGAAGAAAAAGAATAAAAGCTCGTTATTTAAATTAATAAAAATAAGCCAAAATTGATATTTACACAAGCAATTGAACCTAAAGATTCATATTTCAAGAAATTGAAATCTCTATTTTGAAATGATAAAAATTTATATTTATTAAATAATTACTTCCTTCAATAAAAAATTAAATATTTATATATAAAAGTAATTCCTAAAACCATAAAAAATAATATTAAATATATTTTAAAAATTTATATTTATATCGTACCTGATGTATCCGAGGATCCGAATTGTAGTACGGATTATGAAGCTATGTCTGTCGGGTGTAACGTCTCGAATATTTTGAGTTTATTATTTTATAAAAATAAATTATCTAATTAATTTGAATAATTATTTGACTATTTTAATAATTATTTTGAGTTTAGATATTTGGACAACTGATTAAAATGTAGAGTTAAATTAAAATTTTAATTAATTCTTGAACTAAATTAATTAAATAAATATTTATTTGATAAATTTTAATTTACTTATTGATTAAAAATATAATTAATTTAAAAAAATTAAAATATTAAAAATTTAGATTAAAATATTATTATAGCGATAGTTAGATAACTAATTAAATAATATTTTAATGAGTAAGAAATTAATATATGAATATATGTATTAAATATATTTATTAAAAAGTATACCTACATTATATATATATATGTTATATGATATAATATATATAATGAATAATAATATATAATATAGAAAAGAAAAGAAAGAAAGAGAAAATGAAGTAAGAGGAAGAAAAGAGGAAACGGGCGCAAGGGTTTCGGTGAGGAGGGAGGAAGAAAGCAATGACAAAAATGGAGATCGATAACCGTAGCCGGATCCTTCTTTACTTTAAGGAGCCATTGGTGAGGAGAGGAGAGGAGGAACACGAATCGAAGAGGAAAAATCACACACAAGCCGAAGCAAAGCAAGCCGCCACTGTCATCGTCGACCAGTGCCGGAAGGAGAGTCGCAGTTGCTGTTTGAAGCCGCCGCCGCCGCAAAGCAGTAACTATACTACATTTACAGGCAAGTGAATCCTCTTTAATGTCATTCTGCTCTGTTGTAAGTGATTCCCTTTTTATTGTCGTTTCTCTTCTTGCTTACTAATAAGCTTCTTCTTTCTCTAATCCCACCGATGCTGTTGGAAATCAAATTATGTGAAGGATTTTTGTGAAAATTGTGGTAAAGGTGAAATTTGAAAAAAGTCAGAAAACAGGGCTTCGTGTTCTAGCTAATGGCATCTGTGATGGAGGAATTTGAAAATTTGGTGATTAAATTGTTGAGTGTGATTTAGTTGTAAATGGGCGAATTTAGAGGAATTCGGTGAAATTGGGCCGTTGGTGAAGAAACTAGAAAACACAAGGCTTCAGTTCTAATTATACAAGAAACGAAATTTTTGAATGATTTACATTAAATTTGGAGAAGAAATTGTATGGGTTAACATATTAAAATTATTGTTTGTCATATTTGGAAATCAAAATTTGGATTCATTTTAATTTGGGTGAAATCGAACATAGTTGGTGAACCGAATGATATGCTTTGTTTAGGTCATCATATTCAAACACAGATAGAGGTGATTGAGTAAGCTGATGACATACATGGGCTAGAATGCACCGATGTAAGCATGCAATCTTGTATACGTATATATATGTGTATATTTGTGTGTATCTGGCAACGGGATGTTTGTGGGTGTGTCTGTGTTGTGTTCTATGGTAGTGGGTGTGTGTGAGAGAGTTTGTGTGTGCCGGCAGAGCTGCTGTCTTGTGGGCGTGTGAGAGGGAGTGCAAAAGGTGGGTGCTGTTGCGGGATAATGGTGTGTGCAGTTTGAGAGTAAACTACCCGTAGTGTACTGACAGTGTGTGTGATGTGTATAACCGAGTGTATGTACGGTTGTGTAAGTAGCTGTGTGCCGTGGGTGTGATGTACATATATGTATATATATGTTTGTACGTATATATATATATATATATGTTTGTATGTATTTGTATGTATATATATGTTTGTATGTATTTGTATGTATATATATTTGTATATTTGTACGTAAGTGATGTATATATATATATATTTATATTTATATTTATATATATATAGATATATATTTAATTATTGATATATATATATATATTCATGTGTGAGTTTGGCTGGTTTGTCAAGTGGATATATATATACATGGACATGATTGGTTAGTGAAGTAAATATTGATATGTTATGGTAGTGATGAATATATGGGAGTACGGGTTTATTAATATAACATGACTGGAGTATTATATCATCTTGTCTGGGAATCGGGAGATGAATTTTTTGAACAATATAAATCAGATGTGGTAATTAAATTTTTGCCTTAATAAAAGTTTGTGTTTATTGGGACAAAATGGAAAAACTAGTTAAATTGGTCAAAATATGTTATTCTTGATTCTCGTTTGTTCTTTCATCGTTCCGTGATAAATTCCTTTGTGTTGGTCTTGATTGTGTATGTACGGTCATTATCAACACCAAACGATAATTCTTTCATTAAAATTGTAAAGCCTTCTTTGTGTTATACTTGATTGCATGAGTAGTTGATTTATTGGTTTTTTACGGTTAAGGTTAAGGAGAGTGTATGAAAACACTAAAATATCTAGTCGAATGGGAGATTACGACACCTTATCGTGGTCTACACTTATCTGATACTGATTTTCGTATCATAATGATATTGAGATACATTGTTTATTGAGGAGGGATGCTTATAGCCACGTGACCATCATAGGAGATGATATCAGGGATATCATTTGACGAAGGGTATCACGGATGGTATTGGCATGCTACAAGTACAGCCTCTGAGAGGATTGTAGGGGTAATTGGATATCATGGATAACCTCGGTGCACTTACCCAACCGTTGGGGGCGTAAATACGCGACCTTTGGTTCACGGTGGAAGAATAAGGTCCAACAATATTAATTGTGATATTCGTTATTATT
>JAOVVI020002905.1:0-20065 GCA_028571085.2 Nepenthes alata | reverse complement strand
CACACTGATTGTACTATTACCATGCTGCTAGTACATACTAGTGCATCATAACTCACGAACTTGTGTAATTTAGGTTTTGGATTTGTACGTCTTTTTTATTTTTGCTGGAAAGGTCCAACTACTGGCATTAATAAACTCAAAGGAGCCTAATACAAGCATAATTTAAGAACAATATTCAGGACATAAGTGAGATTTAAGAAGCAAAGAAATGAAGTCTGTTAGAAATACCCTCTTGAGTTCCAACTGCCTGCCAAATATTGGTGTCCACAGCACCAAGTGCAGGAGGAGTTTCGACATCAAATCTGCCAGGGGTTGAAATCAATGCAGACCGGATGAAATTCTCAACCTTTGAGAATACCAGTGAATACAACATAAGAAAACCCCTTGCAATTTCAGAACTTATAGTTTCATATTCATCAGACTAACTAGGCAAGACACAATTTAGCGTAGAAGTTCCAAATCCTGAAACCTGTTAGAATCTTTCTATTATTATTATTTATATATTTTTTAATTTTCCTCGTTACTATTTTATTATAATAATTTAGATAGCTGAATTTAAGACATTAAAATATGTTAAATCCTAATATTCTCTAAGTTGATAGTATATTACTCCTAACCATCAAAAAGCATAAGACAAGTGATAACAGCTTTCATTTTGCCAAGGGTGTGGACTTCGCACTGGTCGCCCTCAGCTTCTTCCGGCTGCTGAATCAAAACAGATGGACACGGCTCCGGTCTTACTGCATCCTACTTACCGTTGGTGAGTGAATTACTAGTTTTAGCTTGTTCGCTGAGCTTTAAACGATTTCATTGAAGCTGCTCTTGATTTGCTGCATCAGGCTGTTTACGTCAACCTCCCCGCCACTGAAGACTACATTTTGATGTCTCCACTGCCTGTCAAAAGGATAAGGGATGCAATAATTCATTCACTCATACCATGACGTCCCAAGTTTATTATTTGGGTGTGGACGATTCATTCTATTGGGCATCAATCAGTATACAAGCACCGTTTTTAGTCAAGAATATACATTCCGTAGTACAGACTTGTTTCACAACCAATTTCTTATGGAACTTTCATGCTAATTACCGAATGTAACAAAACTGAATAGCAAGAAACCGATGCCCGGCTTCACCAATTTATAACATTGGGTAACTTGGAATATGATTTCACTTGCAAAATATGCATACCAAACAATAAGCCAGCTCCACTAAACGCCTCCGGGTAACAAAAACAGGGGCAGAAAATAATGGAAAATGCTGAACCCTGATAATATGAACAACCTTTCATCTCCTTTTCTCCTTTGACTTGTCGCATCTTCATGAAAGAATGCAGTTATAATTCTTAGCATGCAATGGAAGTAGTGGAGTAAAGAAAGGCACGCAATGCATAAATAGCTGGAGGAGAACAAGTCTCATTAGAAATAATGAATCCTGCCAACAACCTCCGCTTGAGTGAAGAAAAGGTTTATTGACCGATTCATCGGGCAGAGCAATTAAAATGAATATGGGTAACCTGGGTCATATATGGACCGTTGGATAAAAACCTGCCAAAGAACCTCTTCCGCTTCCATTAGAATCTGCATTAGCATAGATGGGTGACTGCAGCTCTCCAGAATGAGATGATTTACGGGACTTGGGATTTTTGGCAGATTCTGTATAGGTTTCGCTTGAAAAACAGCTAGTGGAATACAAAGATGATGTGGGAAGCCCGTGAATCTTAGGCAATCCAGTAGCATCAGTTCCGAGACTAAAACCCTTCTCAACAGTGTCAGCCTCTAGTGGCAATTCATCCAACACCTACACATGGATCCAACGAAGCCAAGAGCAAAAAAAAAATCAAAGTTTGAGAACCAAAGATTTAACAATTGTTATATAATTAGTTCAAACCAAAATTACTGAGAAATAAATTCCCACAACCATAAGCATCAATAGATGTATTTGCAAAGCCACATCCATTTCTCAGTCTCAGTTCTATGCATAGACTAAACCAGATTTCCAACAAAGAAAACATTTCACAACTACCAAGAAGACAAAGTATATTGGCACCGACGGGGAACCTATACCAGAAAAGGGGGTCAACAAAAGGTAGAAAAAAACAAATGTCTACCAGCATGAAACTATAACCACAGAATAGCAATGTAGCATCATCTCAACCCAGAAATATGCAGTTTTCCCTAAAGATTCTGACCATAACACACACACACAAGATAAAAAAAGGATCTAACCCACTCCATGCATTTGGTTCAGAAACCCAAGAAGGTACAATGAGTCAAGCAGGCACCCTCATTTATCATCAGGCCCAGATAACTTTTGGGGGTCAAGTTCATAAGATGAACAAAATGATATTTGATGACATAAATCCTACATTTTACAGGCTACATGTCCTAGAAGTTACAATCCACATAGAAAGGCACAGGCAAGACAGCTCTGGTTTGGAAATAAGGAATAGCAAAATGCATGCTACTTGTCACAGTTCAAGTAGATCTCCATATGGGTTACAAGTAAATTGTGATAGCATGATTCAAGAGCATCTGTTTAGCAAACTAGTGGATCCCCCTTCAGCATCTTTGGCTAATATGAATTGCAAACTAGTGAAGCATTGCAATTCCTTTTTTTTTTTTCTTTTTTGCAAATATGAATTATTGCATCCAAAAATTAGATGTTCATAAGCATAGTGGTAAGAACCAACCCGGAAGGCCTGGTTAAGTATACGCAATTTTTCTCGAGTTTGTTTCCTTTTCATCGCCACCTCATCAGGTTCTTGCAACATCTCTTCGAAAAGGTTCTCCCTGTTATATTCACAACAATAATAGATACCATCAGAAGGAATTCACATGCACACATTTCTTCCAATAAAAGCAATCAAGCCGAGTTGTCAACCAATACAAAGAAATAATCCTCGAGATGTACATTTCACATTTGGAATTAAAATTATCTAAAGTAATCGCAATTTAAATAATGTAGTCCAGTCTTCAACATTTGTTACCTGTAAAGCTTCTTGATAAACATATTGTGTAGCTCTCGTTTTGTATGGTTTACCTGCACAAATTTCATTTGCCAACAAGACATCACAAATTCTTGCCAATTTTTTTTTTTTTAAAGACCACATAAGTCAAAAATACAAAAGAACAATATTCAACCACATGAAGAAAATGAATCACTTTCGTGACCCAATAGTTTAACAAAGGAATTGACTAAGATTTTATAATAGAATAGATAGAAGTCACAGCTCCTCGACAACAATTACAAAGTCAATCTATCAATGTCAATGAGAAGCTTTAGATCTTTTTCTCCACTGAGAAAGCTAAAACGTGAAGTCATTAATCATTAAACGGAATCTCTTTTTCGAAGATAGGTACTTAAGCCAAGGGGATCAAGCTTTCAGTCCAAAGGCTCAACACTGGTTACAACTGCCTCAAAACACATAAACAAGATTCACATATCAACCAAACACAATGATACATCTAACACAGCCATTCTTTTTTCTCCACTTTCATTCTTTTATCGCTTCCATAGGAGGGGGTACCTGACATATTTCTTTTGGCCAGTAAACTATCCTCTATATCGTCGAAAGAGAGCAGGCAAGATTGTTACAAGCAATAATGTCAAATATATATCTTAAGCGGCACCATCTCCCTAAAAAATTACAGACCAAGGAGAGCCCCTAACAGGCTACTCAAGTAATTGTTCTTTTTCATTGGATTTTTAATCTTAGCACAATCACTAAAAGCCTATTTTCAACAACTCTAAAACTGAGTTAGTGATTCCTTGGTTGAAACTTATCATATACAACTCCTGTTTAACACCACATTTTGAGAGCTTTGCAACGGATCAGGAATCATTTTCTGACATTTTCAAGAAAAAAAAGTTACAAGGAGTTAGGACTTTCAGCAAGTTTGTCAATGCTTTAGCAAATTAATTCTTCTTATCAATTAAATTATCAATGTGATTATTTGATTTAATAGATGGAAGCACCTATAAACTTGTAATTGCTACCTATGACCCCACATATTAGACAAGTTACTCCGGACAATTCGTCACAACCCAAAAGCATGTTTGAACCCTCATAAAACTTTTATGATATTATTGCCAGATTGCAAATGGAAGAATTAGCACTCTTACTAACCCCTAGAAGCACTAATATTCTCACCCATCCTAATGATCCTAACCAACACACCTATGGATCACCTTGTGCATTTCTGGAAGAACTTAAACCATCTAGGCTCTCCATTGGTGGCTACAAATTAAATCAAGCTCAAAAGGCAATATCCACTTCATCCAACAAGAATATTGCCAATTCATATCTTCTAAGTTGAAATAAAATGTCAAAACTTAACTAGCAACACATTCCCTCTCACAACATCTAAAGGGCCTACATGTCCACATAAACCAAGTGAGCAGCAATCGAGAAGGTATCAATGTGCAGAGAAGAGATAAGAACTAATTTGAAATTAGTCTTACTGTCATTCATAAACCGGAAAGGTATCCAGACCTGAAAACAGAAAGAGGCCGAAAGCACAACTATAAACTATTTATGCATGCCATAACTGAAAAAGGAAGTGAGAACATTCATCAGGTAACTTTGAATAGCAAGACAATTACCAGGAAGTGCATGATTGCTTTAGGAATAGAGTCCTCTACATTCTTCCTAACAATATCGTAATATGACTTCAACAGCAGTTTTGTCACAGCAATTTCAATAGCCTCGTTCTCTGTATGGGTCTCTGAGGGCCTCAGTATTGTTGGGGGCTTCAAAGACAGGAAAGCAAGAGCTTTTTTTTCAAAAAACGGAAGAAAATAGAAGCAAAATAAGCTCAGTAATATATGATCTCTGAAACTTCCATAGGAGATTGCGCCTACCTCCTTTAAATGAATCATAGAAAAGGCATACTCCATGTTATGAGCAGGTTCACTGTATGTCATGTGTGATGTGATTTCTTTTGCAGAAGTGCGGTTGTCAGACGAACCAAAAATGGATGGAAGGCCCCAACCAGATTTTGTAAGGCCCCCTGCTAGGACGTCAATATAAAACAAGTTCTGACTTAAAACATACAGCAATACTGAAAATAGAAATTACTTCATTTTGCATTTATAAGGGAAAAGAGAAATAGAGAAAGAACTCATTTAATAAACTTACCAGATTGTGCTGATTTTTCAACATCTGTTGCAGGCCGATTGCCCTATTGGTAGTCAAATGAAATGCAATGCACTTATAAGAACTAAAGATCATACTGAGAAAAGGACCTAATCTATCAGAAGATGGTATGGCTAATCACAGCAAGTTAACTGGATTACAGAATGCATGATATTGCATTTCTGAAAGACAAGCTTGCAAATTGAAATATGGAAGTGGGAGAAGAAAAAGCAGCTCCTTGCACAATCACAAAGAAGCAAAATTGCCCAACCTGTTCAGCGTCGCCTCCATTGGCCGATCTAGCAAAAATAGCTCGAGATTTGACACCTCTTTCAGATGTGGTTGCCTTATCATCCACTCCATCCTAATCAACAAAATGCAAGGACATGTAACACAAGAAAGCATAGAATAAATCTATAGGCCACTACTGATGCAGGGTACTCACCTTCGGTTTTGGAAGAGATATTGGTGCCCTAGAAGATTTGATATGTTGAGAGGCAATCTCTACAGCTTTGCTCCCACCAACAAAATTAGGGTGTGAGGTATTTATGTAGTCCATCTACACAATCAAATGTAACCATTGTTTGAACATTCAGGACAAAAAATAATAACATATATTATGGTTAATAATCATAAAGGAAGAATCTGAAATCCAAATACTTATTAGTTTGATATAATATCTCAAGTACCACTGCTGCAAAATAATCACCATTCTATTACTATGATTACAGTGTCAACATCATCAGAACAGAAAAAATAGCAAGCATATTCATCCAATTCCATTGTAACTCTGGGAATATCCATAAGAATGATTGAAACAACAAGGCCTACCTTGCAAACTGCATCACCATGCCCACCAAATTCACACAAGGAAGGCTATCAGTTGCATCAGGAAGGAAGGAGTACAAGTTCATAGCACTTCCAATCTGGCTGACATTTGTTCAACCAAACGCCAACATAGATAAAGAAGCATGGACTCTCTTCTGGGGCTAATGTCTCAGAGTCCGATACGTGTCCAAGTTATTTTTTATTTCTTTTAAAATTCTAACATACTCCAACAAGTTTGGACATGTTTTCAACACATTCAAGAAGAATTTTCATTTATAGCAATTTTAGCCCTTTTTTTAGGAAAAAGTCTACAATGCTTACTAGGTAAGAGAAAGATGTGGAATATTTGTAAAGAAGCATTTGACTCACTCAGGATCTTGGAGATCTAGATTGCACATCTTTCATTGCTGAGCCAGAGTTAGAGTATTGTTTTTACTAATAATAAGGATGCAAATGAAGACAATGAAGAAAATATTATGAATGTTAAAACTTGAAAGTGACATACTATTGTATTTAGTTGTCATTTATATTTGATACTTATGAATTTTAGCTAATAAAGTCAAAAATATAGATGTTGATTAATATATAAAAGAAATTTTTGCTATATTAAGTTTTGCCAAAATTTATTAAGTTATATCATTATTATTACTCGACTATAATAGTTTGCTGAATATGTTATAACATAACTCATTTATATTAGTTCAATTATCATTTTTCTTATGAAATTTTCTATGTGAAAAAACAAGAAATATGTATTTTTATTACTAATTAGTATAGAATAATGTTATTTATCCATTTGAAAAATAATAAATTATAATTTTAGTTAACATATTCCCATTATATAGTGTCCTCTTTTATAGAAAAACGGAGTGTTGGTATGTCCTGTTGTGTTCATAACCCGTGTCAATGTCCATACTTCTTAGACTAAAGATGCAGAACCCTGTCTTGGTTTTGGACAACAATGGAAGGCCTTAGCACATGGCACATCAACCTACCCACTATTTGCTAGAAAACACTTCCACACTCTTGGACTTCAATTCTCGTGCAGCTAATCGTGCAGACAGAATTTGCCTCTACATTTTACAGCTTCAACGATGTACATTTCAATTCTAAATATCTTATCTTTCATGACCACAACTCTGAAAGCAAAGCAGACTTTAGAACCCTTTACTTACCGAAAATAACATTTTAATTACCCCATAGATAAGTATATATCAACCAGACGAGCCCACACACAAAGTGAAAATTGATAACCAAACCCACAGTATCACTAACTGCAATAAATAAATAAGTGAAAGGAAAATTTCTCCCTTTTTCTTTCCGATCCTTTATCCATGGATGCAATTGACGATGGCTGAGAACATGATATAAATCCTTCCCTAACTAAGAGAATCATACTCCAATCCCTCCGCAGCTTGAAGTGAAGATTTCAAATGGACAATACTACTCATTCTATGGGTCATACTTTCCAGCATAAGTTGAATACCAAGTTTTGTCTTTCTTTTTTTTTCTTATTTTTGGCCGGAGATTTCAATACCCACCTCCTTAATGATGACTTGAATAGATAGGTGAAAAATGAAGAAATAGATAGGCTTCAATAACTATATACATCTCTGCCAAGTTGCTCAGTAGCAAATAAAAAATTTTCCCCTGTTTGGTGGTAGATACAGTCCCCAGTCTCAAATTTTGGTTCAAAGTCACATAAATAGTACCAGTGGCAAATACTGAATGAGTCTAACATTTCCGAGTTACGGATGTTATTTCATTCAAAGACCTCTTATCAATTCTAGCATTTTTTTATGTGCAATGCTGCAGGAGAAAAAGCATTGACCCAAAATGAAATCAGATCAAACAAGAATTAGCAATATTAGAGAAAAACATGAACTATATGCAAAAATGCAGTTTGGAAACAAAAATTGACTTTTTTACTATGAATCAAATAAATCAATGCAAAAAGTGTGTGAAGTTTCCGTCAAAGAAGTTTTGAGCCATTAAGTTCAACATACCTCCATTTCAATGAGATGCCCAATCATTGCCTCAGCGGGTTGAAGTCCTTCTCTCAGAAAGTTCCCTATGACTTCATCCATGCGCTTTCTAAGAACAGGAAATCGTTGTAGTTCACTAAGTAGACAGCGGTGGCTCATCTACAGTAAGATCATTGCTGTCAACTTACATAGTGCATGGATCTAATTCGAATGAAACCAGAACGATATGCCACAATTCTCCTACCTTAATCAGCTCATCATAAATAAACCTTGCACATTGAAGACTTGGATCTAACAAACGAGCTATTTGCCTTCTAACAAGAACTTCAAATGGCACCTAAATATTTGGTGATTAAATTGATCAAACACTAATGAATGGCGGGGGGAGGGGGGGGAACATTCTTACAGAATACAAATTACAAAAGTTAGAAACTTTAAGAAGTACAAAATAACAAGAGACAAGGGGAAAACCAATTTTTCTTATAGAAAATTGAAATTGAGAAAGTACAAAATACAGAGAAAATCTTATAACGCTCACTTCTGGGACAAATAATGCAGATTTTGGACCAGTTGCATTCTGAATGGCAGTCCCGATATCATCGTCACTCAAATCTTCACATGGATCTACTTTCTACAAGATTGAAAAATATCATGGAACATGATGAATCAACATCAGTCACAAATCGACAACTTGTGATAACATTGCAATCTGATGAAATGAAGCACTTTAGTTCATAATAAAAGAAGTAAAGAAGACAATGAATATTTTAGACCAAAATACCAAAAAGCTGGATGGGAAATATCAATTTCTCCTTTTTCTTTCTAATGGGAGCAGGGTTCAAAGAATGCACACCTCCAGAGTTTGCACAAATATATACTGGAAAATGTAGTGAATTCGTGCTCCACCAGACAGCTCAGATGTGGATAACTCTTCATTCTTCCCTTCTATCATTGAAGAAAATTCTGTTCAAACAAAATGTTCACAAATTACAACATAACATAACAAAAAAAGAGAAAGTAACGTAGTCTAACATTATACAGGAAGTATGCTACACTTACCTTCTGAATATTTAGACAGAATGTTTAGGACAACAGTTCCCTGACTCGCCTATTTATAAAGAACATATAGAAAGTCAACGTAACTGAATTTGCAGAAGTCAAAGGGACAATAGACAATGACATGTCTAAGAGCTAAAGTTGATCAAAGAAAGCAAAAATACCACTTCTGTGGATTTTACCACCATGTTCTGATTCACAGACTAGAAAACGAAGGGAACAAAACAGGAAGAGAAATAAAAGGAGAAAAACAAAACAAAAGAAGAATGCAGAAGGCTCTATTTGGATTGAGGAAAATACTTTCCCTGAGATACACAGAAACTCAATTTGCATATTCAATATACAACAACATACTTTCAGCAGATAATTTTTTTCCACATATTACATCTGCTTACTTTTACTTTACAATGACAGATGCCATTTTCATGATTTGTATCTTTCAATAGTTCAAATAAAGTCCTCTACATGTTAAGTAAAAATTGAATTCGTATGTTAAAACTAAACATCCCAATATATTGCAATGTGACCTTTTTATTCTATTAGGCATATCCTGATGGCATTCTCCAACAGAACAGTTTTAAAATTCTAGTGCAATGCAAATTGTTGCATGATCTTGAGATATTTTATCCTTTACAAATCAAAATCATATGCAACATCCTCACAATCGATAAAAGTGTCAAAAGTTAAACATTAATTTCTTAGCAATCATCTTTTAGTTGAAAATAATTATCAGAAAATAATTATCACAGAAGACAAACTTTTATCAAATTAAAAAAAGAGCTTGAAAGGAGGCTCCCAGAAGATATCTTTTATCAAAACAAAATCACATGCAACCCAGTGCATGAGGCTCCCACATCATGGGTTTCGGAAGGGTTAGATTTGCGCAATCTTATTCTAGTGGTTTGAACTTATGATCTCCATGTCACAATAGAATAGCCTTATCATTATACTAAGGCTAACCCTTGACCAAGATAAAGAGATGTTTACAAGAAAACAGCTTGTGAGCTTGCAGATGGGTCAAATTGAAGGATCTTTAATTTCACAAACCATCAAAATCACATTATCACTGACTGTTATCCCCTCCCTGTTTTTGCAAAAACTGAATACCCAGAGTATAAGAGAACATCTCAATAAAAAATTTAATACATTTTTGCACAAAGAAGTCAAAACATCTTTCAGACAAACAAGCAAATTATATAGATCATACTTTGGATTCAATAGTTTCTCCATAACTAGCATGCTCCTTTGCAACTGAGACAAGTTGAGTGCTTATTTGAGCTTTCAGACTAGGAAGCACTGCTTTGATATGTTGCACCAAAATCTGCCAAAAGGTATAACCAAAAATAAGATCATCACAACAGACTCAATATTCTTATCACAATTCAGATATCAGCACAATTTGGTGCTGCAGCATCCTACCTGATTTAACTTTTTTGCCAACTGAGGGACACCACATCTATCTGCAAGATCACTGTACACCTACACAAAACAGACCAAAAAAAAAAACTACTAGCCTATAGACAATACACAACTCAATACTCAAACTAAAGGTCCCGGTGCTCTTACAGGACGACTGCGGAAGAACTTCTCCTCCGCAACCAGTGCATCCTGAATGCTCCTGTTCAACATAATATCCTGCTCAAATAACATCAAGCACCATAAGGACTTGCCCATCTTAATAACAGAGAGTTCACCTGTTAGCATATACATCAAAACCAAAATTGAACACTAGACTAATGAACAACAGAGAGGTCACTAATCCGAATGTGTATCAATTACCCACACAACTTTGGGTTGTTAAGGAAATCTTTACCTCTTGACTACGATTGACCACACCCACATATCCAAGCTTCAAGGGTATTACTTTCCCAAGCAAAAAATTGCGAGCATCTGTGCCTCTATCCATAATGTCCAACTGAAACCGCAATTGGAAATATCGCACCTCATCAGAATATTATAACAACACAATGCTCACAAGAATAATACAGATTAAATTTTAAGATAATGTTAGTGCACCTTTGTAATGACACCAATGGTTCTATGCCCTGCAAAAGGAAATCATGCATAAGCCAAAAAGTCCAAGATTGATCCATCTAGCATTCCAGTCCATAAGTAACTTGAAGCACAACTTACCATCAGGATCCGCAATTCCAGCCATCTGCAGAGCATCTGAGTTTGCTAAATCAGAATTTGCTGGCGTAACAGCCAATATTAAGCAGCTTTTAATCTTGATATATGACATAATCATTGTTCTGATCCTTGCTTCAATATCAGAGGGCTGGTCACCAACAGGCACCTTTGTTATGCCTGGCAGGTCTACCAAAGTGATATCAAGAACATTGGATGAAAAAATCTTAAGACGGATCTGCTTGTCTGAAACACCTTTATTTGCTCCTGCCTCTCGGTCAGTCTCAGCCTGAAAATCATTTTGAAACATAAAGAATGAATCCATTATATGTATCCAGAAAATACTCAAGCATAAAACCAGATTATGAAGGGCTATGTACAATCCCGTGAATCAAGTACACGCAACTGCCAGACAATCAGAGACTGAATATTTTTGCAAGTGCAGATCAACAGAGAATGATGCTCCCAAACAGGTTGTGGCTGAGACAAGACTGGATTTTACTGAGATATAAGCAGCATCGACACAAGCTTTGATTAATTTATTCAATACAAATAAAATCATGTGAGAGACCACTGCTTTCTTGCATCGAGTTTAATAATGGTTCCATGAACTAATCTTTCATAGCATTATCTCTTCTCTAAGGAAATGAATATAGTCTATAACTAAGTTCAAAAACCAAATACACTTGGTTTTCTACTGTTTAACCTAAAGAGACTATCAAGCTTAACATTTCAGGATCATGATTCAGACAATGTCACAAACCTTTAACCTTCAAATCTCAGCAAGTTCCTATCCTTTGAGTCAATAGATCCTAACACTCCGGTTTTTACCCTTCTTTGGGCCGCATGGATGCTAAATTACAATAAGCATAATTGCCAGACACTAATCAGCTGCCAGAGAGGAAAAGTTGCTTTCAAGTTTGGAGCCTAATTTATATAATAATTCAGGCAATATTATATAAGAACTCCTTAATGAAATATGGGAACTCCTTAACGAAAATTGTAAAGGGAGGTTGTGTGTGCGCACTCGCATTGGAGAACCTAATTTATATAAGAATGTCTCCCATACAAATTAAGAATCTGATGGTTACTAGACTTGCCAAAAAGATTGCAAAACCTTGAGAGGATCTGCAAAGTCATAAATAGCAAGAGGAAAAGAGCCTTAACGGCAGAAAAAATATCTACAAGGGAAAATGGCAATGCATCAAACTTATAATACAGTCAATATTAACTATTGCATGAGAATATACAGCATATGGATATGACACTTGTCATGTTTACTATAAAAGTAAAGCAAGCAATAGCCAAAGCTCAAACATGATAATAACATTACATTGCAATTCAATTGCATTACATACTTGATTGTGGACAGCCAAACATAGCCTTAGTTCTTCAAAGAATAATCACTAATAAATAATGGGAAATACATAGCCTTAGTATTAATCCCAAAGGCCAGATTAGTATGCGTTAGGGAAAAACAGGATGAGCGGAGGCACCAAGGCAGTTATTCTTTTCCAATACTTAGGCATACCGAAACAACGGTTCTGTTCCCTAAGTTTTGCTGAAATTACTGCTCTGACCATGCAACTAAAAAAGAGTAGCCCAGTGTGCAACGTTTCCCTATTGCGGGATACGTGGAAGGTCAAGTGTGTAGAGTCATACCCCTGAAATGTAGAAATGATGCTTCTGTAGCTTAAACTCATAAGCTCCATGTCACAATGGAGCCACCTTACGACAAAATGGTCTTGTGCCCTAAAATTACTGCTCTATTACACAACTAATATTACAAATCAAAGCATTCAATCTCCAGTAAAGAGCAGTTGATGGAGGCATATTATGTTAGGAAGCAGCACATCCAGCGGCATGTGTAGCACCAAAATATCTATGACAATCACCCTGCAGGATGCCCATGGGAACCCCATCTGTTGCCACAAAATCTAGCTCCAAGCTAAGTTGTGTGTAAAGCTTGATGCAGCATATAAAATTGGCTGCCTTGATCTGCCAAACTTCTTATTTTTCAGCCATCATGTCAACATTTCAAAGCCCTCCTCAATTTCAATAATTTTCCCATCACTAAGTTCAAAGTTCCACTCAATTCACCAATTTTGTTCAAATATTTGGCAGAGATTTCACAAGACATGACCTAAATCTATGTATGTCTAGCTTGCCAAATCCTTTAGTTATCGCCTATATAATCAAACCATTTCATGGGTGCCGTCCAGTTTAATGCTTTAATACCAGTCTCTAAATTTTTCATTTTGCTCTTATATGGACAAATGCCGAACCATGGTGTAACAATAAAGTTGCTTCACTATGACTTGGATGCCAGAGGTTCAAACCACAAAACAACATCATTACAAGGTAAGAATGTGTACATTCTAATCCTCACCAGATTTTGCTATGCAGGAACTTTGCGCACCTGGCCACCCAGCTATGTCAATTAAATGTCAATACCTCATTAACTATGCCATATAACCAATGCAGACAACGTTACAGCAAGTCCACTAATGCTCCCAAAATCATTTCACATTCTAAGAATGCTAGCCTCCAACTCAAAAATGGCACAGCAATTCTCAACCTTTATGCTTGTTAACATTAATCACACATCTCTAATACTGCAAATATCTGAGCCAACCACCCTGGAGCTTGCACCTATCCTTCTCCATGTTATACATAAATCAACATTAGACAAACTTCCAAGTCTTGGAACTGGAAGCATGCAGTCCTTCTGAATTGTCGTAAGAATCAAGATCAAAGTCTCTTTCACTGAAGAACTAGTACTAGTAGACAAGGTCCAGCAAGATGGCAACCAAATCTAGCATCTCTCAAGAACTAGGCGAGTGAAGCATGGGCAACAACAAACTTCACAAATTTCACTAAGGCCTTCACCCATAACTATGCTGCCATTTATCAAGATTAAATCATGTGAAGAAAAAAAAATTGCTTGTTCTTATGATCCTTTCTAAAACCAAAGAAAAAGAACCCCCAGAACCTTAGACTAAACTTGTTTGATGCCAGATTAAAAACTGGGAGAGCATTTGACTTGATTAACTATGTGAAGTAAATCATGTACTTACCTATGCACAAATTCCAGTTATGTGCTGCAAAAACTTGTAGTAAAACACGGCATACAAATTTCTTTATGAATTACAATGTATATCCAAAATAATCACCATGTAGGCAGCAGAAACCAATATTAAACTAGGAGCTTGTTCAGATTTGGAGTGGTACAGAACACACTTTTCCTCAAGGGAAATGAAGTTCTATACTCGATAAAAAACTAGTTTTTCTGCTCAATTCCTTATTTTCAAGAAACATCAAATGTAGGCTAAAGTACCTTAAGGGGCCAATAAAATATCTTACTTGCAGACATGTAGATAACAAGTACGTTTTTCAATTTTCACTCTCCATACGAAACAAATTAGAATGAATCGGAGTGAGACCCAAATGATCCTAACCCACAACCGCATATAGTCAACAACTAAAAATTTTAAGGTTTCATTCTTCAACAACGATAAAAAGGACGATTAATAGTTCCACCAACGCAGAGATATATAAAGAAAGTATACAGAACAGCAAAAAAAAAAATCAGATTCAACTATGTACAAAAAACAAAAATACACCACATAGTCGAAAAATTATATCACCTGAATTTCCCTCCGGATTTCATGGAAATCATAATATCTATTGCCAGGCAAGTGCAAGAATTCTCCCCACTCGTCCTCACCCCCATCGGCCTTCCTCTTAACCTGCACAAGCTGAAGAACGAGCGGCCGCCGAGTGCAGATATCAGAACCACGAGGCAGGAAATCGCGGCCGACCAGCGACTCAAGAACGCTTGACTTTCCACTGCTCTGGCTGCCGACGACGGCGACCTGAGGAAGGTCAAACGCCGGATTACTCCCGAGTTGCGCAGCGATGTCCTGGAGCTTATTCACGATCGGGATCACCGAGTGACCCAATGGAGCTGCCTGCGACTTTAATGTTGACGGCAGTTGTGTTGACGAGGTTTGAAGCTCGTCTGCCATTTATAGATGGAATGAGATCAATGAAATGGAGAAGGCAGCGTATGGTGAAACCCTAGGGGTGAGAGAACGAGATGGAAAGCAGGCAGGGCTTTGAATGGTGCGACTGACGAAGAATGATTCGATTTAACGGAGAAAGAAAGTGTGAGAGAGATCGAATTTCAACTGTTTTGGTTAAGGGTTTCAAATTTGAATACTTCTGTGTTGGAGAAACTGATAGGCAGATAGCGAAGAGCCATATGGGAGGGGAAGAGATATTCAACTGCGACGATGCCTCAATCATATTTCAGTCAATAAATAAATAAAAATAAAAAAATAATTTGTTACGATGTTCCCACTAACTATAACTTTTTTATTGTTTTAAGATTAAAATTTAAGTCCTAAAAAACAGAAGTTAGAAAATTATTTCATTTTCAATAATTTTCTTAAAATTTTAATATTAATTATTTTATATCTTAATTTTAATTCTTAAGTCCTAAAAAACAGAAATTAGAAAATTATTTCATTTTCAATAATTTTCTTAAAATTTTAATATTAATTATTTTATGTCTTAATTTTAACTCTTAAAATAATCATTCGCATAAAATTAAAAAAATAAGTGATAAAAATAAAAAATAATTAGATATTTATTTTGTATACTAATAATTTTTGTAACGTCCCAATCACCCGTATGAAAATATTATCCGATTTAACAGCCACACAGGCACGTGCAAGATTTTACTCTTGGCAGACGACTTCCACCGCCTCCAAAATGCATCTCCAATGGGAAGGATATCCACGCCTTTATAAGAGTGCGTTTCGTTCTTCCTTTCAATCCGACGTGGGACTCTACAATTTTTTTAAATTTTTATTATTTGTTTTTATTATTTAACAATGATGAAATGAATTATAACATGTCCCATCAAGTCATAGTTATTTTTGAGAACCAAATAAAAATTAGTTTTCTCTCCTTTTTTGTTTTCTGCTTTTCTATTTCAATAATCCCACTTGGGGGAGCATTTAGATGATTTCTTAGCACATGCTTTTAAGGTTATAATTTAAATGGCATTAACATAATAATATTAATCTTATTTTATATTTACAATTGTCAACTTATTAATTACTTAAAGTCATTTTTTCCTTATAAGTATTTACACTATCAGCAAAGGAGCAAGATTATTGCTGCTGCACCAGCAGCAGATTAACAGACTAGCAAATGCATCAGCAGCATTTGCATGGGAAGCTTTAGAAATTATGTGCCAGTAGCTCTTACATCCTTATGCTACAGCATCAGCTCAGCAGCAGATTGATGAAGCTGGACAAGGTTTGAGCTTCTCTGTGTCGTTATTGCTATGACAGAGGTTTGATGACAGCAGCAGCAGGAACTTGTTGATATTCTACAGTAACCACATGCTGCCGTTGCGGATATACTTGATGCACAAATGCCATGATATATTTAGTTAGCATCACCCGTGGCTGTATTGTTGCTGATGATTCAAATGTTGATACGTAACACGACGTGATTCAGCAACTGCTGTGACATAATCAACAAATTGTATGCCGAACCTGATAATACCAACAGTTACTGATGCTGAACTTCATGTACTGTTGTGCCGAAACAAGTGATATTAGGACTCTGCCCTTTCATATATAGATAATAACAGAGCAAGTGATACATTTTCTGCTGTTGATTTGATCATGCACATGTTGCTTCTGTTTTGCTGCGCTGATGTGCAGCATAAATCCTGATGCACGTTATTTCCAAAGCTTCTATTCTGCAAGTCAATGCAGACTTGCTGTGTGAAACCCTTAACCACCGATCGAGCTGTAAGTCTTTCAACAGTATCATCAGATGGTAACTATCTTTTGTAAGCCAACTTGTTAGAAATTGGGGTTTTTCATTCAGGCAAAGCAGTGATAGTCCAAGTGTTATTGGCAACAAGAGCATTTAATTCTGTATGCATGACATCACATTATCCTAGGTATTGAGCAGCCTCATAATAGGACTTTGGCTCAGTATGAGAGGAAAGAGAGATAAGAAAAGTCGCAAGTGATGGGAAAATTTTTTAATAAGAAAGGAAACAGGGTACGGCATGAGGTTTACCTTGATGCATAGAACCAGCGGACACGTTGGATTGCAGTTGGGGTGTGCTGTGTGCCAAATTGCACTGAAATTCAGTAAGGTAGAATGGGGGTTTTCTACATCGAGATGACTTTCTACCGTGTTAAGAACATGAAACAAAGTAAATATGAACCAAAATTATTATGCGGTGAACATGGTAGGCTGGATGGAAGATATCCAGCGAGGATATTAGAATGGAGATGAGAAGAGGGGAAATAGGGGATGCTATCTGGTGAGGAATTTGGAATAACATCAGAGGATTGTGATGAGGTAGGTGTTGGGGATAGAAGGCATCCGACTACCCCATCGATAGATACAGTAAAGGAATGAAGAAGAAGAGAATAAACACTCAACCTTTTACGTGGAAAACCCTTATCAAACAAGAGAAAAATCATGGGACAATCTGTCCACGAAACCAATTCCACTATGTGAGGTTGGGAACAATTTTCACTGTTACACAAATGCAAGAGAAAGGAGAAAACGAAAAACAGAGTACAAGCAATGCACTATGTATTACTCACAATTCTCTCCTTCCTTCACCGTTTTCACTCTCTTTGTTTTTCACACTTAGCCTGTCACGTCTGTATCTCTTAGTAGCAAGTCCTTCTACTTGGTTTTAATATCGAGACCCATATACAACAGATCTGAGGAATATTCCATATCCACCAATAAGATCTGTCATTGCCAACAATATGAATATGCGCTGTACAAAAACGGTTCCTGCACAACCGTCTGAAATCACGTATCCTCAGAAAATCTTTTGAGTTGGCACCATTCTGGATTTTCTGGTGGACGGCCCACATTCCACCGTCCACGTTTTTCACAAGGTTGGTCAATGCCCGTTGACCGTCTTCTCCACATGACCGGTCAATGCCCCTGTTGACCGATATTATACCCGTTCAAAAGGTTTCAGTCAACTATGTTAACCGAAATTTTATTTACATATTCTGTATATAGTAGCACATAAAGTCCACGTGCTCCATCCAAGTCCTCCGGTCACAAGGACTTTCACACGGGAGTGACCTACAACAAACTTCCCCTCACAACCGTGAGGAAGTAATATTTGTCAACCAAGCCAAATTGCAGCAAGCTTTATTTTTACCCTTTGGTAAAATTTTGGTCATCATATCAGTCCAATTTTCTTCAGTACCGACCTTTTTCGGTGACAGCAAACTGGTTTCAAGCACATCTTTCACCCAATGGTATCGAATATCAATGTGCTTCGATTAGAGTGGAATAAAGAGTTCTTGCAGAGATGTATGATACTCTGGCTGTCACAGAATACCTTATACTTTTCCTATTTAAGACTCAATTCTCGGATAAACTTCCTCATCCACAACATCTCTTTACAAGCTTCTGTCACTGCGATATACTCGACTTCAGTAGTTAACAAGGCTACGCACTTCTGCAGCTTGGATTGCCAAAAAACTGAACATCCTGTAAATTTTACCAAATACCCTGAGGTAGACTTACGGGAGTCAATGCCTCCGGCCATATCAGTGTCCGAATAGCCCACTAATTGAGGCTCGTCACTTCCAAGATACAGGCACCTCTTGAAAGTTCCTCGAATATATCTCATGATCCACTTGATCACGGACCAGTGCTCATTACCTGTGTTAAATAGGAACCGGCTGACTGTGCCAACAGCATGTGCTATGTCGGATCTTGTATACACCTGGGCATACATCAGGCTTCTCACAGCAGAGGAATAGGGAACACCTCTCATTTATGTCTTCTCTTCATCCGAGGATGGACACTGACGAGTGCTTAACCTGTGGTGGTTTGCTAATAATGTACTCACAGGCTTTGACTTGTCCATGTTCAATCGTTGGAACACTTTCTCAATGTAACTATCATAGCAAACGACCTAGGTTCTTCATAGCAAACGACCGCCCAAGTTGCTCTTTCAGCTCATTTATCTGAGCACTGTTGCGTCTAACAATCAGCATGTCATCCACGTATAGGAAAAGGATAACAAAATCATCATCGAAAAATCTATGTACAAATACACAGTATCACAAATAGTCCGTCGGAACCCTTGACAAGTCATAACCGACTCGAATTTCTTGTACCATTGTATAGGAGCTTGCTTCAAACTATACAGACTCTTTCTCAGACGACAGACAGGTTGCTCCTTCCCTTTAACCTTGAACCCTTCCGACTGTTCCATTAGATCTCATCCTTCCGGCTATTTCATTTAAATTTTATCCTCAATTTCACCATGGAGGAAAGTCGTCCGGACATCCATTTACTCCACCTCAAGGTTCTGAGCAGCAGTCAAACCCAGCACAACCCGTATGGAGGAAATCTTTACAACTGTAGCAAAAATCTCATCAGAGTCGACTCCCTTTCTTTGACTGAAGTCTTTCACCACTAGCCGTACCTTATACCTTAACTTCATGGTGTTCTCATCCGTTTTTAACTGAAAAACTCATTTGTTCTTTAGAGCCCTATTCCCCTTGGGAAGCCTGGCTAAATCAAAGGTGTGATTCTTATGAAGAGAACTCATTTCATCATTCATGGCTTCCAACCATTTCTCCTTACTCTCGTCTTCCATAGCCTCTTCATAGGTTTTAAGTTCTCCAACATAAGTGAGCATAACGTATTACTGGGTGACAGACGGACGAGCGGCCGTCTGTTTCGTGAAGATCGTCCGACAAACACATCCTTGACCGGTTGAGGGATGACTTCATCCTGATTTTCATGAGGTGTCATAATTGCCTCTCCATTATCCTCAACCTCCTCAGGACCATTGTCCTCGTCTTTCAGGGATACCGGACGGACAACTTTGACACTTATTTTGTCTTTC
>JAOVVI020002904.1:0-20068 GCA_028571085.2 Nepenthes alata | reverse complement strand
ATAATGGAGAGAAAGAAGAAGAGTAAAGAAAAAGAGGAACAAGAAGATTTTAAAGTTTTTCAAAGTCAAATTTGTTAAATTAACGGTTTAATATAAATATTTCTAAATCCGTTTTTTAACAAATTTCAGAATTCTTTAATTTTACTTATAAATCTTCTTTCATTATAGACGCATACCATTTTTGACATTTTTACTTTGAATATTTTTGCATGTATGTGATTTTTACTGATTATTTTAATATTTTGTTAAGTTTTACCAAAAATTTAAAAGGTTTGTCTGTCTTCACAAATTAAATAAATATTTTTAGAGAATACGTTATATGTAAAAATATTTATAAAAGAAAAGTTAAAAAACGTGTGTATTTGACTTACATACAGTATTCCATATAAGCAATTTAAACTGGAATCTATTTTATCACTATATCAATTTATACTTTGTTATAGAATAAAAAGTTTTGAATTGTTCTTTTTCTATAAAGAGAAAAGGCTTTGTAATTAATTATATAATTCACCATTTGATATTTTGTTGAAAGCCATTATAAAAAATAAATAAAAATAATATATTTTGACGTTTTAATATGTTAAACACACTTGAAAACTTTACCTATCATCTATAGATAGAAAATAAAAGTGATATTTGGTAACATCTAGAGGAAGTAATTTATAGAAGGCTCACCTATAAGTTTAAATAGTAATATTTCAGTCTAAAATTACTAAAAGTATATGTAATCCATTATTAAAATTGGTCATTTAGTCATTGGTTTTCAATTTGAAATATTTTAAATCTTTGAGATTGTAAGGCATATTATGTGTTGGTATATTCCATAAGTACATCTGATTGTTCGTTTGGCATATTATCCATTATCATAAAGATATGCTTCAGATTTATACCTAATGTTTGTAAATAATCAACTCTCAATATCCATACCTACCTTATACCTGATCCATACACAACCACATTTTCTAGTATGTCTATACTCGAGGTGTGCCTGAGGCATGAATGAGCACTCTTTCTAAAATGCCCGCGCGCAAAGTACACCAAAGATGCATACGAGCGTCCTTTCTAGAATGCCCACGTTTAAGGTGCACTCAAGGTGCATACAAAGTGCACTTTTTAGATTACGCGCGACTGATGAGCACCCAATTGGCACTCAAACGCTAGGGCATGGATCCAATGTAGGCCTAATGTGTGCCTATGCGGCGCTCGAGTGTTGGGACACGCATTTCTTAATTGCTGTATTCTTTGATCTAATTTCAGACTCTATATATACCTACCTTTTACAACTTATGTAGTGATTTTTTTGTGATTATATTGTGCATGGTGGCTCCTCTAAAGATTCTCTCTTTAGAGCTTATAAAAGGCTTCTTTTTGAGAAAACTCTTCATCGATCGTAGAGCATCTATCCTAAAGTTTTCTTATTATACTTGTTGACCTTCATAAGAGACATGAGTAGCATGAGAATTGAGATCCAGTGGTGTGCAAAAATTCTACGGCTTGTGGAGAAAAACTAACAAGAGACCGAAAGCTATCTGGTTCTATTACCAAAGGCAAATCCTAGAAGTTTTTTTAGTAAGAGTCACAAGTTGGGAGTAAGTTAGCTAAATTAGTGTATTTGTATCACCCGATCTGTAAATTAACTTTTTAATGTATTGTTTTTATTAGCAGTAGAAACCCGGTGGGTTTTATTCGATAGCCGTGATTATCTTAATTTTTTTTTATCACCAAAAATTCTATCTTGACTATTGTTATTTATTGTTCTTACTGTTTATATCCATGTATCTAGATCTAAATATATTGTATGTGTATTATATATTAGTATATATTTTTATTCTGTGATCTGAGAAAAGGTCAAAACGATTTGAGATCAGGATCTCCTTAGTCTATTTCAATTGGTATCAGAGACTCACCCCAATTTATGACCCCGATCTAGATATATACTAACTCTCTCAATCCATTCCTCTCTATTTTGATGGGAGTAACAATACTTATTGGAAGGTGCACATGAGAGTTTTCTTCAAATTCATGGATTAACGGGTATGGTGTAGCACACAATCTGGGTGGATTCCACCTAGGAGGGTTACTAGTGATGAATCAAAAGTTATGTCCTTGTAGATAAAAGTAAAAATCGATACTTATAACTGGAATAGTAAAGAGTTTCATACTACTTTTATGGTTGTGTCTTCTAAAGAGGTTAAACGTATTTTCATGTGTGAAACATCTAAAAATACTTTAGATATTCTTAAAATTACACATGAAGGAACAAAATTAGTAAAGAATTTAAAATTCCAGATACTTACCACTAGATTTGCGAAAATCAAAATAAATGATGATAAAACTCTTGATGAATTTTATGTAAAATTAAATGATATAGTAAACTTCACATTTAACTTAGAAGATAGAATTCCTAAAAATAAAATTATCCAAAAAATTTGAAGATCACTCCCTAAGCAATTTAGATCCAAAGTCATTACAATCGAGGAGAGTAAGGATCGTGACAAGGTAAATATTAAAGAACTTTTCAGATCACTACAAATATATAAATACACTTTACCACAATTAAAGAAAAATAAGTCAATTACTTTAAAATCTATAAAGGAAGTGATAGCTAATTATTTTAATGAAGAATTCGTTGGGGATGAAGATTTTGCCCAATTTGTTAAAAACATTAAAATATTTTTGAAGAAGAACAAATATCATCAGAAAAATAAAAGAAACTTTATTGTCTTCCAAAAGTGACAAGAAGGACAAATGCGGGAACAAAGTCATAAAATCAAAAAACTTTCAAAGAGGATAATGTCATAAATGCCAAGATTATGAGCATATTAGAGATGAATGTCCTAATTTTAAATGCCAATAAGGTCTAGTAGTGACAATGAAAGCTAATACTACATTGAGTGATAACGAAAAGGAAGATAATGAAAAATGTACTAAAGATGGCCAAGCTAATTATATGGCTTTCATCACCTCCGTGAGTAGAAATGATGAGAATTTAAAAGAGGACTTGAATCAAACTGATGACTTTGAGAACGAGTCAGAAACTTAGTTTTGTGACCCACAGGACGTGTATGATAAATTATTTAGAGAGTGTCTAAAAATCAAGGAAACTAATATGTCCAATCGAAAAAGAAAAAAATTGACCTTAGAACTAAATTAGACTCTAAAATATAAGAACATGAGAAATTAAACAAATCATTTATATAAAAAAATTAATACCCTTGAATCAGATCTTGAAAGTGTTCAAAATAATCTAAAATAATTTTTAAGTGGATCTAAGAATTTGGACCACATGCTCGATCTAGGAAAAGTCAGCATGAATAAAATGGGGTCAGGATATTTTGCTAATACATTGAACACTAAAGTTAACTCAAAAACTATCTTTGTCCCAACCACTTCTGTTCCAAGAAAAAATATCATATCATTGGTCCCCATCAATTACAGATCAAAAGGTTTTACAAAAATAAATGCTAATGTGCCTAATATCTACTCAAACAATGGAATGACCCTGGTTCTAATCAAACTAGGAATGAAGATAACAAATCTTTTCTCTCTTCAAAATTTGTCTTGAGATGCCATGGGTGTGAAAAAATTGAACATCTTCGCCCCCATTATTTTGCAACTCATTTTCGTAAAAATCTTAATTAAAGAATAAAGATGCACACACTCATGAATCATGTCAACCAATTGAATTATCAAGTGACAAAATTATACAAAATAAATTAAGTTCGAAAAGAAAGTATGGATCAAGAATAGTGATATTATATATTATAGAGAGACATGACCGGTATAATAATTCAATACTAGATATATTATATCAATTTAATTTATTTCAAAAAAATAAAAAATTGATGTCCTATTTCTTGTGTCTGATGACCATTGTTTCCAGATTAGGCACGCTTGGCACGTGCCTCCCTCGCACTTGAGCACTCTCCCTCTTGTCTCAAGCACTCTCGTGGGGTGCTCGAGCACTGCCTCGCTAGGTGCTCGAGCACTGCCTCGCTAACCACTTTATCTTCAAGTGTCATTCGAGCACCTTTCCCTATTTTCTCTCCCCTCCACTCCTGTCTCTCGTCGTTCTCTATTCTCTCCTCCTCTCTCTACCTCCATATTCCCCAAATCTTCCTGATCTACTCTTCTCCTTACAAATCGTGGGTGCATCCAAGGTAAACTTCTTCCTCTTCCTTTTGTTCTTATGCTTAATCTCTCCATTAATGGTGTTTTTCATCCTAGTTCATTAACACTACTTTTCTTCCCTTATTTTGTCCGATCTATTCATGTCTCACCATATTTAGTCAAAATTTATAGTTAGTTGTGTAAACATTGTGTATATCTGGCCTTGTCATGGACTTTGGTTTTGGATATTTTGCTATACAATCCACCCACATTTTTGGGATACACGCTATCCCATTTACACTTCTCTTGTATAGATCTTTGGTAGTTTCACCTCTCTCTTGATCTAGTGTGTTGGGGTCTAGTGTATTCCTTATTTGCTAGCCTTGTCTACAATTGGTGTGCCTTACCGTCTCTCTCTCCACTTTTCTCTAAAAATATCTGCTTCTCAGATGTCCTTCTTTAAAAAGGCTGCTAGTGAATGTTCCTATGCTAGTGGGCCCTTAACATCCAACCGCTTTGTTAGTCTATTTGCCGAGGACCTATTTTAGAAACGCATGTCCCATAGGCAAATTACCCTTAACCGAAAAGTTCACCTTGCAACCTTGGATCCCCCCATTTCCTCTCTGTTTATTGATCGGCATTGGGAGTTGGTTCTAACTAACCTAATTCCTCCCACTAGACTCTTGATTCAAGAGTTTTATGCCAACATACATGATCTAGACCTCACGACGACTTCTTTCTCAACCTACTTAAGGGGGAGTACCTTTCGAATTACCTCGAATGTGCTTTCCCGTACTCTAGGTATTCTATGTGGTCCCAATCCAGATTACCCATATAATTTTTGTTTCATGCCACATTTCGATGAGATAATTTTATTTCTCCATGACTCTCCCATGACATGGTATGGCAAATCATTCAAAACAAAACACCTTACCCTCAGAGGATGGTGGTGTATCAGATTATAATGACTAATATTTTTTCGGTTACACATTTTACCTCTATTCCTCTTGATAAGACACTATTCCTCTATACGCTTCTTAGTAGGCAGCCGATTGATCTCCCGTCTCACTTATATTTTCACATAATATCTATTTTGTCTCCAAAAATGATGACAACCTTTTTTATGGTTATTTCATCTAATGCCTGATTATGGGTTTAGGCTTCCAATTCCCTGACCTTCCTTGTGTATGGCTTGGTAGGCTCATTACTCGAATCACTTTTGAACAAAGCTAAGCCCATACTCATCATCAATCCTCGACTCATGATGACGTTTTGGATGATCCTCTTCTGAAGGACCCCTCATTTTTTACCAATGACGGCTCATCTAATCCTCCGTTGTCCTCTACCTCTTCCTCCTCTCAATCATGGGGTAGCTCTCTCAGCTTTCTGATTAGCCCACGTGAATTTATACTTCTTAGGATCGGCTGAAGTCTCACATCTTTGAGAGCTTTTAGTGCCTCGACACTCAACTCACTACCCAGGAGACTTACATGCAAGAACAGTTTGCCCATCTGTCTGTCGAGTTGTTGTTTTCAATGTGTGAGTGATCATTCTAACTCTAAGTAAAGCCCTCCCTTTGGTCATTTATGAAAAAAAGGAGGAATACATAGCGAGGGGGATGTTATCTTTATGGGAGAGGTTATCATTTAGGAGGAGGTTGGTTATCTCTTAGCGGGAGGAGTTTGATGTATCAAATATTAGTTTTTCATTTGTACACATGATGTAGTTGTTGCTTTTCTTTTGTAATATATATTTTTTTCCTGTGTACTCATTGTTACTGTGCTTCCTATATATACTTAGTTTGTTTTGCTTTTATATATTCTATACTAACCACACTTGAATAGGAACAACAAACCTTCACATCTGCTTTCGTTTAAGTTTACTGTGTTAGTTTTACTATTATGAGTAGATTTTTTTTACACAAGTTTCATATCAGTGGTGCCTGAACCTATGATTTATGTATTTTTAGTTTTATGGTTATTAAATAATTTTGTCATGAAATTGTCAAAGGGAAAGACTATTAGATATATTATGTGTTGCAATATTTTGTGACTGCATCTGATTGTTCTTTGGCATATGATCCAGTATTATGAAGATCTACATCAAATTCATACCCAATATTCATAAATGTGCAACTCTCAATATTTATACTTGCCTTACACCTAATCCGCACATGAGCATTGTTTTTGGTATGTCCATACTCAAGGTGCACTTGAGATGTGCACGAGTGCCCTCTCTAGAACGCCCACAATTGATGTGCGTCTGAAACGCGTACAAAGCGCACTTTTCAAATTACGCATGCCTGATGAGCTCCCAATTGACGCTCAAGCATTGGGGCACGGAGCCAATGAGGGCTCGACATGCACCTGTGCGACACTCGAGTACTAGGGTGCTCATTTCTTAATTGTTTCATTTTTAATCTAATTTCAGATCCTATATATACCTACCTTCCACAACTTATATAGTAATTTTTTGTGATTATATTGCACAAGGAAGCTCCTTTAAAAATTTTCTCTTTATAGCTTGTAAAGGGCTCCATTTTGAGAAAACTCTTTTGCGATTATTGAGTATCAATCCTAAAGTTTTCTCATTATATATAATTTCTTATACTCATCTTTTTTTGCCTATTCACTTTCATAAGAGATGTGGGTGACGTAAAAATTGTGATCCAGTGGTGTACTAAAATTCTACAGTTTGAAGAATAATATTGACAAAAAGACTAAAAAGTATCTGGTTCTGTTGTCGAAGGCAAATACAATGAGTTCCTTGGTATGAGTCACAAGTTGAGAGTAAATTGACTAAATTAGTATGTTTATACTATTTGATCGATAAGTTAATTTTTTTAATACATTATTTTTACTGGCCATAGAAACTCAAAATATTTTACTTAATAACTGTAGTTACCGAGGCTTTTCTTCATCACCAAAAATCCTATCTTGATTATTATTATTTATTGTACTTACTCTTTATATCTGTTTATCTAAATATGAATATATTTTATGTGTATTATATATTTATGTGTAATTTATTCCGCAATTTAAAAAAGGGTCAAAAGGATTTGAGATTAGGAACTTCTTAATATTTTTCAAAGATTTTTACTTACTTTATAGTTTTTATTTAAAATGTTTTGATCATTAAGATTTGTAAATTTTGATATAGTCTTTGAAATTGTCCAATGCTATGGTTTAAGCCTTTGGAATCATTTGACATTTGGAAGTTGAATGATTTCCTTCAATTTGATATTATTTGATATTTCTATAGAGATTTGTAATATTTGGAAGTTGAATGATTTCCTTCAATTTGATATTATTTGATATTTCTATAGAGATTTGTAATTTTATGTACGAAATTATAATTAGACATTTGACATATTTTAACATTTGATATATATTGGATTTTGTCTTTTTTTGTTTTTGTCATTTTATTTTATTTTTATGAACTTGTATTTGTTATTATATATTTTAATACTTGTTAAGTTTTAAATTTATGATTTGTTAAATTTTTTTAATTCTTTTAGAATAGAATGTATTTGATACTTATAGGATTTAGATGAAAAATACTCAATGATTTTGTTTATATATATATTTTGTATATGGAGTTGTATGTAAATTTTTTTTAGGATTTATATTTAGATTTGTTGTATATTTGATTATCACAATCTATATAATTTTAGGACTTGTGTTAGGATTATTGTTTAATTTTTTTTATGTTTGCATATATTAGGATCGTTGTTTCAGTTGGATTTGTACAAGTTTGATATCGTGATGATTTGTCTTTTTATTGAAATTTTTCCTTATAAATTATTTTAGGTTGAGTAGATTTTAATATTATTGTTCAAAGATTGAATAGAGTTTAATTCGATCAGTTTCTATATCCCTTGTGATTTTTGGTCTTTACACAATTTTGGTTTTTGGATTTGTTATATTGATTTGGATTTTATTTATTTATGAAGGAAAAAGAATTTTAATTAGGTTTACTTATTATTTAAGTATTACCTTCTCGTGTCGTGGATGTAATAGCCTATATAGACAATTTTACCAGTATCAGTAAGTATTTGGGAAATACTTTTGATACAAATCGAGACACCCTTAAATAATATAATATTTTATTTATTTACAATAATAAATATGTAAAAGAACATATAGATAAAATAGGTTGCTAGAATGGGTGTGAAATACTATTCTTGGTGTATAAATATTGAGAAATATTTTGGAATAATGTTTGGTCACTCTTTAGACACACTATGATAATGTGACATCTTAGTCATTCATCGACACTGGCATTTAGACAATAAAAATAAATGGGTAAATGAAACGCGATGATAAAATATGCATTTAGATGGCATATGAAATGCGATCTTGTATCATCACTTATATATTAACGCCGTCTAAGCTCATCGTGCATGCACCCTTGATCGAATTCCAACGAGGGTTCATCGTTCGAACCATCAACTTCGAAACCTCCATGGCCATGCCCGAAAGCTTTAATATGATCTTTGAGAGACCGCTTGTGCTTAAAATCAGACCCGCAGACACAAAACCACAGCTTTCCACAGTTCTTTTCATGGGTCCTCCAATCTCCCCTAACAGCAAAGGCCTTTCCACATTTTCCGCAGATGAAGGGCTTAACGCCATGCTTCCTCCTGAAATGTGTCTGAAGAGTTCTGAAATCCTTCAATGGCTTAGCTCTCGGGTGATCGACGTTGTTCCTGCAGCCGGGCGCGCAGCAGTAGCACGGTAGCCTTAGCATGGCCGTGGGTTGAATCCCTCTCAGTGATTCGGGGCCTCTTCTGTATTGAGATCCATGCCCCCACATATGCATCTATGTACGAAAATCATAGAAAAATCTTAGTATAAGTTCTCATGCTGATGAAATTATAGCATCCCAAAAGGATTAAATATATACAATATGAAAGAAAATTCTAGAGCAAACAACAAATTGAAAGAACGTATTTTTAATGTTTGGTTTAGAAAGAAAATTAAAAATAAAAAATACATTAGGGAGTAAAAAAAAGAAAAAAAACACTTATATTCTTATACCATCTCATATGTTTATCTCATATTCCTTTACCCTAAATCGAATATATTTTTTTATTTATTTCCCATGAAAATCAAATGAAAAATATTTTACTAGAAAGTTATTTTCTTTTGCACGTAATTTCACATTAATATCAGGCATTATATATATATACTTTTTCCTAAATGTTTTCATCCCCTTCAAATTTTCTCCCAATCAAATATAGCATAAAATTCTACTTACATTACATAACACATAAAACATTGTAGTAAAACAAAATGTTTTGAACCCTCTTAAGTGAGAGTTGAGGAATATGATTAACTAGTAAGTAGAGATATTATTTTCAAAGAGAACTTTTATCTGAAAAAGGCATCTCGCACTGATTTTATTATTGAAGTAATATTGCAGTTATTCTAAGGTACAACATACCAGAAAAAAAAATGCAAGACCCAGAATTTGAAGTATTGGATTATCCAACTAGCCTAATCTGATCGATTAGAAATTTGATAGAGTTAGTTAAGGTATGAAAGTGTTATGGACCGATATAGTTATAACATTAGTCCCGATTAATTTTTTTGACTGAGCATAGTCATATGTAAAAATGTCTGGTTTGGCAAGCCAGCTCAAATTATAATTTTATACAAATATATTTTTCATTTAAATAAATAGTAAGTTTAAAAAATTATTTTAATAGATTATATTTTTATGTAATTAATAAATTTTTATATAATTACATAATATTTTAGTATTATAATTTTTAAATATTATAAAATTTTGGATATTTTTTATGTAAATATAAATTTTTAAATAAATATACTAAAAATAAAAAAATTCATCAACCAATTTGAATCAACCGGGTTTGATTTATGAATGAACATGGTTAAGACTTTTGGTTTGGGTGACCGAACCTTATCAAACTCAGTTAGATTTACCGTTTATAAATTTTTATCTAAATTCATCTCATATCTAACTCAAATTCTATTTTGATTAGGTCTAATATAAAGATATTAGGGGGAAAAAGAGGGAAGAGCTCCCATTGCAAATTGGACTAGGAGTTCAAGATTATAAATGGGGAGCAATGAGAGGCATCAATACGAGAAAAAGCAAGATAATTACTTTATCCTTTTGTGGGAGATTTTTACACATTGTGTATACTAGAAAATGGCAGCCGAAGCATATAAATTTTTTTCTGGATAAAGATATTCTGCTTTCCACTTCAATTGCTATGATTCTGTCGCCTAAATGACTTTACCTTTATATGTTATCCGCAAGTAATAATTTCTTCATAATGGAATTGTTTAGAACTTGCCATTGACTATAATCGGCTGTTTAATTTAGTTCTATATATAAATATGTGCGCGCTCGAGTGCCATTGAATAAGATCTATCATTAAAATGAAGCAAAGGATTCTTTATAGAAAGAAAGGCATGAGAATACAGGTGTTTCTTTGCTTAAATGATGAGATATCCTTACACAAAGATTATAGGATATAAAGCTCAATCAGTGAGAAAGAATAAAATAAAAAAAATAAACAAGGCCTGTATTCCTTGTGAATGCATATATGGAGAGGTGCGTGAAAGCGGAAGAGAATTAGCTGCTGAAAAACGAGATCATATTCATCTATTTAATTTTATGTGAGTCCATATAAATAATGTAACGCCAAAGCCATGGGAGATCTTATGAAAAATGTCCAAAAACATTTCTTTTTTCGATTTAGAAGCGTTGGTGTTGAGGAAGATCAATTGAGCCAAAGGGGAGAGAAATTGACGACAGTGAACAGTGACCCACCTGCCGATGTTATGGAGCACATACTCTCATGTCATTGCCAGAAGTTGTCTAGGTGAAATTCTTATTCATTTATTTATATTAATGGATTCTATATAAAAATAAATTGATTAATTGGTGTCACCTTACTCTCAGGAAAATCAAAGGGTATCTCAAAAATGTTTTCAAAAGTATTTTTCTACTGATAAAGGGTACAAATCATCCATCCATGGCCGTATTTGTGGTTTGAGTTGGATCAGACGCATAATATTTAAACATCAAACCCTAAATCCATGCTAATTAATATGTCTTACATGTGACCTACGAAATACTTCAAAGAACACTTGAACACCATTTTTTTTCCTGATAAAAGAGAGGCAGAAGAATCCTTTGTGTTGCTTATTTTGTGGATTTCTTCCCAACTTAATTACATCAAATTAAGCTTTTAATTGGTTTTGCATATTTACTTCTCCACTTTTTAACCTAAGGATTGCTGTCTATTTCTATTACTCTCATTCGTTTCTTTATGTTATGGAGATCACCGTGTTTGAGATCAAGGAAAATGATCACGGAGTTGAAGCAATTGAAAGAAGGGTATTCAACAATTCACCAGAACTAACTAACTAACTATATATATTTATATATATTTATTTATTTTTTCCACTCCTTCCTTTCCTTCTCCGATCCCCTCCTTAATTTTGGAAGATAGAGCTCAAAGCAGATGGAAAAGGAAGAGTTTCTGAGAAATTAAGAACAAATTAGTTGTTAGTTGTTTGCTTGTTTCAAACCAATGAACTGGGTTCAATTTCTATCCACTCTTAAATCTCAATGAAAAGTTTTTACAAAAAAATTTGTTTGTTGTTGAATCTTGCTTGTTAATCATGATATGTTGGATTAAAAGTAAAAAAAAAGAGTTGAAACTATCTTACCTGCATGTTGTTGTATCTGTTGAAGGTCTTGAAGCAAACAGGGCAGGAGAATTGCGTAGGACCAATAAGAATCTGAGAAGGAGTAGGGATCCAATAGTGGCCCTTGTTGACTCTGTTAGAAGGGCACCCAGAAACACCACTCTCTCCCACGTCTGATCTATCACTCATCATCATCATCCCTGATGAATTTGAGGATGATGCAACAGAAGCTAAATCAGATAATCTCGAGCTCGGTAACCCTATACTCAAGGCCACCGTTACACCTTCTTCTTCTTCTTCTTTCTTCTGATCTTGATGATGATGATGATCGTGTTCTTCGTTCGAGGGTTTTCTGGATGGGCTTGAGCTGAGAAGAGGAAGAGCTTCCGCGAGAGGAGGAGATGGCGGTGGGTTTAGTGTTATCGGGTGGTGGAAAAGGTAGGCGTTGGTGTTTTGATGATTAGGGTTTTGAGGAAGTGGAGGGGAAGATGAAGAATATGAAGGGAAATGACTTGAGGGGTTGAAATTCAGCCATCGATTGAAGAAGTTTGAGTAAGGATGTTCTTTCATGGTGGAAGAAAAGGTGGAAGACTGGTTGTCTGAATTTTACTTTTTATACAGAGAAGAAGATGGCTGAAGAACTGCTGGTCGGGAGATGAGAGTGGGCACTGTTTGCACGGATTCGGGGGCGCTCCATGGTGCACCCGCATGTAATTTTTGGATTGAGGTGATTGAATGACCCATATTTAATAATAGAAAAAAATAAAAATATATAAATAATTATTTTTTATTTTTTATAATATTAAAATATTAAAATAATTATATTATGAAAGAGATAGAATTAAAAAACATAACCATTTATATATTTTTTTAATTGTTTTATACAAAAGAAAATTGAATCCTTAGCTATTGAGTACCTCTTATTCCCATACAACGTGTTGATTGGTAAAAATATAAATTTTATTTTTATTTTGTTGATAATAAAATAATTATCCACTAGTTAGTTACTCTACTAAAAAAAATAAATTTTTTTAAAAGAATAATCAATTTTGCCAAAATAAAAAATAAAAAATTTTAAATTTTTTTTATATTATTTATTTCTTATATTTAATAAATATCTATTCCCAAGCTTTTTTACCCTTTTACCCTCTCCTAAACACTACTACCGTGCTACTGAACATTACCGCCTCCTTCTCAGAGCTCCTTCCTGAAATCACGCTTCTCAAAACTCGCCACATTCCCTTCTTCATATTAGAAAAACCTACATAGTCCATCTTTGCTACAGATTCATCACTTCTTCACTTTCCTTCATCGTCTCTCGTTCTCTTTCTCATTCAATTTCGTCGTCATCTCCTTCGTTACCTGTTCACCCATCTCCTTCGCTGTTGTCGTCAGAAATTATTTGAAATCTCCTTCTCCTTTGCCTTAACTGCAAAAATGAATCTAATTACTGCAAAAACGAATCTAATTTGGTAAGTTTAACGTAAAAGTCTCCAAAATTTTCAAAATAAAAACATGATTTGCAGGGTCGATTGGTATGCTCGTGAGAAATTTGTGCGATTGTGATATTTTTGCACATTTGTGTACGTTCGTGAGAAATTTAAATCTGTTTGTTTAGCCCATGGTTGCTTTTATGTCTAACATTTGTGGTTGCATTTGCTTCATTTGTAATAAAAAGTTTAGTGAGATAAAATTTAATTCACAGGATCTTTATTATTGTATTTTTTATAACTTGATCAATCATAAAAATACATTAAATATACTTGAATCCATTAATTTTTTCTTTATTCAATATTGTAATTGTTTTTGTCTCAAAGAACCGGGAGATGATTTCTCTCTCTTCTCTTTATGATTTGTAAAACTTAAAATAAATCTTGTGTGTGTTTAAAAAATGATAGCTAAGGACATCCTTTTATAGAGGAAGAGATGACTATTTCCAAATTACTAAAATGTCCATCCATTCGCCCAAGAGATGCGTCACGAACAGATATAATCGTTGAGAAGTGATATCCATTCGCTCAACGGGTATATATCAAAGAGACATGTTCATTCATTGAAAGACATATCTATTAAAAAATAATATATCCTTTTCATCAAAGAATATATTTTAAACGGGCGTGTCTTTTAGAAAATTTTTCTTTATTATATATATAAACTAATATGATTATTTAATCATTTCAATAAATCAATAATTCATATGTCATGTGGGACATATTTCTAACGTTTTTCCACTTAACCCATGTGACAATAATATTTATTTGAATTAATTAAAATAAACTTTAAGCGTGCAACATTATAATCTTTTAATAGTTTATATGTTATAATATTATAATTAAGTAATCGGCAAATACGAGTTATGGCGATTCCATATCATTATGCGACATGGTTCTTTTCTTATACCACAACACTTGTAAAATACATAATCAAGTCTTAAATGAGAAATTTTATACGGTCAACAATAATGCCTTAGTGAGAGATAATTTCTATTATCATTAATCGAAAACATTAAGTTCGAATAATATGGAATAAACATGAGATATCAAAAACATATTATGTGAAATTTCAAATGTCAGAGCAATTTTATTACATCATGGAAAATAACAAAGACCCATACTATAAACATGATTCATAAATACTTTTGGAGGTAAACTTTTAGTTAATAAATTTACAATTATAAGTTTGGTGCTAATATCTTCTATAGACACCTTTTGTTTTTGAATTTTACTTTTATCGGCAAGATATTTAATTTTTATATGTTTAGCACCCTTTGAATACTTGTCGTTCTTTGAAAAGAAAGCTGCTGTAAAATTATCACAATAAATTTTCAACGACTTAACTATACTGTCAACAATTTTAAATCCTAAAATAAAATTTTATAGCCATAATGCATGTATAGTGACTTCAAAGCATACCACAAACTCTACTTCTATCGTGGACACAGCAATCACAAATTACTTTACACTTTTTTATGAAATAATTCCTCCAACCAAAAGAAATATATATCCAAATGTGAGCTTTCTAATATCTAAATATTCAACATAGTCTGAATCTAAATATCCTATTACCTTCAAATAATCAAACTTCTTATAAGTAAGCATAGATTCTTTAGTTCCTTACAAGTATCTCATCACTTTCTTAGTAGCTTTCAGTAATCTATACCAGGATCGCTTTGATATCATCTGAGCATACCAACCGTAAAACTTATTTCTAGTTTGGTGCAAGTCTATGCATACATCAAACTCATACAGCAGATACATAAGGAATATCATTCATTTAATTTTATTTTCATTCATTTTGTGGACATTATATTAAATTAAATTTATAATATTTTTTGACTGGAGTAATACTGGCTGTACAGTTCTCCATCCCAAATCTCACTAACTTTTTTTAATATATCCTTTTTGAGATAATCCTAACAATCTATGTGATCTATCTCAAAATATTTTTATTCCTATCACATAAGTTACCTCACCCATATCTTTCATATTATAATTTTTAGAGAGATAGCCATTAGTCTTATATAATAATCTAAAATCACTGCTTATAAGTAATATATCATCAACATATAGAACCAGAAATATAAACTTACTTCCACTGACCTTCGGATATATACACCGATCAATGGTATTTTCTGTAAAATCAAAGGATAAAAAAGTATCATAAAACTTAAGGTACCATTGTCGTGATACTTGTTAAAGTCTATATATTGATTTCTTTAATATGCAAACTAAGTTCTCTTATCATTTGATAGAAAATCTTTCAGGTTGTTTCATGTAAACCTCTTCATCTAAGCTTCTATTAATAAAAGTAGTCTTTACAACCATTTGGTACAACTCTAAATTAAAATGTGTTACCAATTCTATTATAATTCTTAAGGAATCATTATTAAAAATTAAAAAAAATATCTTCTTATAATCAATATCATCTTTTTTAGTATAACTTTTAACTACAAGTCTGATATTATATCGTTCGATATTATCTGTAGAGTCGCGTTTGATTTTAAACACTCATTTACAACCAACAGTTCTATAACCTTCAGGTAATTCAACAAGATCCCGGATTTTATTATGTGCCATTGATTCTAACTCATCTTTCATGGTATCAATCCATTTAGAAAAATCACTTCTTTCTATAACTTATTGAAAAGAAACTGGATCATCATTTATCCCTATATCATACTCAAATTCTTATAGATAAATTAAATAGTCATTTGATATAGCAGATCTCATTTTTCTATGAGATCTTTTCAATGCTACTTCTTGTGACTATTCTACATTACGTTCAATAGTGATAATTTTATTATTGAGGATAGAATTATCAATCCGTTATTTAATAACAGTCAGAATAATAATTTCTTTAGAAATTATGGGTATAAAAATTTATACCATAATTTCTTTAATTTTCACATTTTGTAAAATTTTACTCCCATTGATTTCACAATTATCGAAGAATCTAGTATTATCAATTTCTATTATTCTCGTATTGTGATTAGTATAGTAAAATTTATACCATTTAGAATTCTATATGAAAAAGCACACGGCTTGTGCTAACGTGATATAAACAAGTTTTGACTCCAATAAATATAGCGAAAGTAGTAAAAACTTAAATATTTAATACACATAAAGAATATTTATTTTTAGATGATAGAGATAGCCACGAGCATGTAAAATATAAAAAAGCATAAACAACCATAAAAAGACACATTTTTTATGACGAAGGGAAAACTCGTTACCCACAGTACACGAGAAAAATCTTCCGGGCTTCAACGGCCAGAAGCAATGCACTACAAAAATTAACTTACTGTCTGGATGGTAACGACGCACTAATCTAGCCGACTTACTCCCGTCATGTGATCCCTACCAAGGAACTCCTTGGATTTGCCCGCAGTAACAGAACCGGACACCTTCCAGTCTTCATGTCAATCTTCCCTCTCTAGCCACTTGAATTACCGATCATGATCGAGTCTCCTTCAATTCACCGATGTCTCCAACGAAGGTAGAAGGATGGATGTGTTTAAAAAGTAAAAAGAAAACGTAGAGAAAACTTCTTAAAACATCAAGCTCAATCTCGTAGCTTTTTAGTTTTCTCAAGAGAAGCAATATTAATGAAGCATGAATAGCTTTCTTTTCAAATAAGGCACGAAAATAGTATGTCAAAAGTCCTAGGGTTTTAAAAATATAAGTCAACTATTTATAGATGGCTCAAATAAAATATTTAAAAATAAGCCCGTTGCCAACGCGCTCGAGCGCATGGAGAATTTTTGGAGAAACCCTACGTTCCCTCGAGCGCGGGGCGGCGCACAGCGAGTGGGCTTATTCTGAAAAATGGGCTCGAGCGCAGGGACGACACACAACGAGCGGGAGTTATTCTAGAAAATAGGGTCGAGCGGGTAACGAGTACACGGAGGGCACAGAGGCTTCGGACGGGCTCGAGCGAGCGCACAGCAGGCGCGGTATTTCTAATACTGAATCGCAACAACTCATAGCCCGATAATGATACAAATGACATATGGTCACGGAATATGCCAATTAGATAAATGTCTCTAACAATCTCCCACTTTGTCAATTCTATGACAAAATCTAAAAAATAAATAAATATAATAGAATCACGAGTTCAGACACCACTGAGATAAAATCTGTGTACATAAAAACCTATGCCTAGGGATATATAAGAGACACAAAAAATGTAAATAGCTATACTAGAACTGCTACGACGATGTTATGATAGCTGCGTTGACTGTGTAACAGAGTATCCTGGCCATGTATGATTAGTACAAACAAGACATAATATAATGTGGAAGAACAATATGTACTGTAAATAAACATGAGATACAAGTAGTACTGAATGAAGTAGAAATAACATATAACGAGTCTCCCCCTAACAGTAATAATAACGGAAATGACATTTCTCCTAATCTCCCCCTATCATAAATAACAAAGCACCCCAAATCTTCCCTAATCTCTCCCTATCATAAAATGAATCAAGTCTCACCTTTTTTGTCACGAATGACCAATGGATAATATAACTTACTTCTTTTAACCCAGACTTATCTCACTGAATACACTTTTGTATTCAATCTTTTAACTTCTTTATTTAATTGCTGAATGTGATCAACAAGTTTATTTATTTTTAGCCTTGATCTTTGGTTGTGTAAAAGATTCATGGTGTAGCATCATGGACGAATATGACCAACTTTTTCACACGCATGACAGGTAGGTAAAAATTTAGGTCTTGAAAACCTATTCCCAGATCTTTGATTGTGAGGATTAGGTAAATAAGTTGAGACAATGCTTTTCTCCACACGTTGAGACACAGTTTTAATACCTTGGATGTGATGACGTGTTGATGTGAAATTTTTGTGACGGGAATGAAAATTGTTTTAGGTTTCAAGTCATTTTGGAGAAAATTCACAGCATACCCCAACCCCTGTTTATTTTAACCACTTTTTTTCAACCCGAGCATATGATCTAATTTTGTGGACCCATTTAAGAATAGTTTTAAATCTTTTCGAGAAGCCTCATGTTCAGATTCTAAAGTTATGATTTGCTTAGTAAATGAGATTTTCAGATTTACAATTTCTTGGGTTTTAAAATCTAACTTGGATTGTTGAACTAATTTTTCTTATTCAAACTCAATGACCCTACTATTTAAGGTTTTATTTTATTTTTTTTACTTTCAAGCAAACCCTAAATAGTTTGTCATATGCTTCTGAAAGTCTATCAAATTCAGCATCTGACTCTTCCACAGAGTCATCAGATTGATTAAGATTTTTGACTAAATTATCACACATTGAGGTCATAAAGGCCATATACTTGACAGGGCCATTTTCAGAACATATTTCACCCTTTTCTTCTTCATCTCTTAAGGTCACATCAGCTTTAAAAATATGACCTTATTGGTGTTTAAAGTTTGGGCCTTCATGGGTAATCTCAAGGATATCCCATACTTTTTTTGATTTTTCACACATTGAAATTCTTTTAAACTCATCGGGAGATACAACCATTAAAATAGCATGTAACCCCTTACTATTTCAGTTACAAGCCTCAAGTTCGTCTTTTGACCACAAAGATAAAAATTTTAATTCATCACCACTCTTGGGTGGAGTCCACTCAAGTTGGGTACTAGCCCATACACTCTCATCCAATGATTTGAGGAAGGCTCTCATCCGGACCTTCCAATATACATAATTATTCCCTTAAAAGAAGGGAGGTACGGAGAGCGATCTGTTAGTATACATCTAGAACGGGGTCGTAGATCGGGGTGAGTCTCTGATACCAATTGAAAAAGCACACGACTTGTGCTAACATGATACAAAAATATTTCGACCCCGATAAATATAGCGAAAGCAGTAAAAACTTAAATATTCAATAAACGTAAAGAATATTTATTTCTAGATGATAGAGATAACCACGAGTATGAAAAATATAAACAAGCATAAAAAACCACAAAAAGAAACGATTTTGGTGACGAAGGAAAAACTCGCTACCCACAGTATACGAGAAAAATCCTCCGTGCTTCAACGGCCAGGGAAGTAATGCACTATAAAAATCAACTTACAGCCCGGGTGATAACGACGTGCTAACCTAGCCGACTTACTCCCGTCTTGTGATCTCTACCAAGGAACTCATTGGATTTGCCCGCGACAACGGAATCGGACACCTTCCGATCTTCACGTTAATATTTCCTCTCTAGCCACTTGAATTGTCGATCACGATTGAGTTTTCTTTAACTCACCGAAGTCTCCAACGAAAGTAGAATAATGGAGGTGTTTAAAAAGTAAAAAGAAAACGAAGAGAAAACTTATTAGAACATCAAGCTCAATCTCATAATTTTTTAATTTTCTCAAGAGAAGCAATATCAATGAAGCATAAATAACTTTCTTCTCAAATGAGGCACTAAAATAGCCTGTCAAAAGTCTTAGGGTTCCAAAAATATAAGTCAAGTATTTATAGAGGGATCAAATAACACATTCAAAAATAAGCCCGTTGCCAACGCGCTCGAGTGCACAAAGAGTTTTCGGAGAAACCCTACGTGCGCTCGAGCACGGGGCGACGATTAGCGAGCAGGGCTTATTCTGGAAAATGGGCTCGAGCACAGGGACGGTGCACAGCGAGCGGGGGTTATTCTAGAAAATAGAGTCGAGCAGGTAGCGAGCGCACGGACGGCGCAGAGGCTTCAGATGGGCTCGAGCAACTAGAGAGTGCACGGCAGGCGTGGTATTCCTGATACTGAATCGCAACAACTCATAACCCGACAACGATGCAAAGGAC
>JAOVVI020002903.1:3040-20072 GCA_028571085.2 Nepenthes alata | reverse complement strand
TGGATATTATGTATGGGTCCTAGATGGCATCCGTGATCTTGTGATTGGGAGGCACGACTGGCCAGACTAGATCACCGAAACCTTGGTGTCAGTTCCAAGAGGTTACTGGAGGAATGTAAAAAAAAAATTTATTCTGTCACAATTGGTATCAGAGATCAACATTCTCACCAGATGTCAAAAATTTGTCAGTCAACATTACTTTCTCTAAGTAATCGTCTCCCATGGACGAAAATAGGATTTTGCCAAAAATCCGTCACAAGAAGGAGATGTCTAGATGGTCAACGCTAGTCGTTAACCAGACGAAAGGCCAATGAGCCAGGAGAAACTCAAGACCAGGATGGATAACTTGATCCCAAGATGATCAATGCTTCCGTTGATTGATAGCATGATTAGTTAACTGTCTGAAGACCAGGCCTCAAGTGGGCTAAGTCCAGTTTAGCCCACACGTCCGTCCTCGACCAGCAACAGTCTTCTCGCCTGATTTCGTGCTTTTCACAAAAAGAAATCTCTATTATAATGGTCATTAGCAGATTCAATGCGTATTCCTGAAGGAATGCACTAGAATCCTTTCCCTGTTTGCTAAAAATTCTACCGGTTGTAAAATATAGAAGGAAAGCAATCAATCCAGTGATCGTTAGTACCATAAAGGCTCCACACCAGAAAAGACAGTGATCCTAGTAGAGCGCGGGAGTCAAGTCCTTCTACACAAGAAAGGCATCGCAGTACAACAGCTATAAAAGGCCATAGAATTCTCACTCTAATACACGTTCTCATTTTTGCCTACAAAAGCCTTCTACAAGAAAAGCTCTCATGCTTTCAGCATTCTAGTGCTCACTCTCTCTCATCTTCTTTGCTACTACGTTCATAGGGAATACAGTACTTAGAGACTTCGCTCCTCACGAGTAATAAAAGCTTCTCTGCTTATGAGAGTATCACCGTGTTACAAACATTCATCATCACATCTCATTGCATCCACCTTCTTATTTTGAAGGTTTCTTACCGACTTGAACGTTAGAGTGTTTTGGTGGGACAATATCCCGCCATCACCTGAACTTCTATTTGTAGTTGTGGTGTGCAGGATCCAGATTCGGTGGACGGAGTCGATTTCAGACAGACGACTTGACCCGAATCTGTTTGAAACTTGAATTCAAAACGTATTATCGGCGCCGTCAGTGTGAAACGTAATGAAAAGCCTACACTTTTCACAACAACTTCCCTATTCAATTCTACGATCCATTTCATTCATCAGAATGGTCAACACTAGAGCGCAAGTTAGCGGTCCCGCAAAAGACGTGGTGACGGAATGGTGGCATTGACTGACTGACATCTGGTAACGGAATGGTCTCAGGCAACTGCAACGGCTACGGATTTAACAACAACGATTGAATGGTGATATTTAGCGAAATGAAAGGGAGAAGAGGAAGAGAGGAAGAGAGAGTGTGACGCTCGACCAGAAAAATGGTGAGCCTGAATGGTGATAGGGTTTAACTCATATGCTTGCAGTTGTTGGATGCGTTTTCATCCAACGATTGCATGTAATTTTCTTTTATATTATAAATTAACGTGGATAAATTTGATTGGCTAGAGGCTTTCAGGCTTCTAGCATAATCGGTGATTTTTGTTAAAATTTAAATTTTATTTACTAAATTTTTAAGATTTAGATTTTTAAAATAAAAATTTAATAAATAATTTATAATTTTTTAAAATATTTTTAAGTATTAGGATGTATTTTTTTAATTAGTTTTAAATTTTTAGTGATAAAATTATATTTTTATTACTAAATTATAAATATTGATTATTATTAGTAACAAAAACATATTTGTCACTAATTTTTTATCACTAAAAATTATTTTTTTTATAGTGTATATATATTAATCATAATAAAACCAATCAATTAAGTAAATCTATATTTTTGAAATTTTGTACCAAAATAATCATTTTATCCCTCATTTCAATACGTAACAGTGGGTATTTTGGTAGTTCACTTTTTCTCATACTTTCGTCTATAAGCATGATATTTTATATGTTTTAGATTTCGAAGGCTAGAAATTATAAATCCTCCTACGTCATCGGATTCTGAGCATTGTACAGACAAAGATCTAAATATGTTCTTGGATCTTTTTGGTGTACTTGGATAGAACCTCTGCAACACAAAGAGTTTGGTTGTCCTCTTAAATTAGAGGGTGTGATTCCAAGAGGTAGAGAGAGTGAGAAAGAGTGCAATAATACATAGTATTTTTATGTGAAAAATCATCTCTTGAATGAGAGAAAAAATCCACATGACTCTGGATTCGAGAAGAATTTCACCATTGTTGTTCTTGTACAAAGAAATTGTGTTTATAGAGGAGAGTGAGAACAGGAAGTAAGTGGCGTCATGTTTTTCTTTCTTCTTTACTCTCTCTTTTGAGTACTCTTGATAGCCTATGTAGTATATGTATCCTTTCTCTGGAGTTTCGCTTGAGCTTATATAGCTGATGGTTTTCATATACCCAATAAGGAGCTTGTGTGGGTAGGTGTGCTTACCACAAACTCTACAAATCCTTTTTGTGCTGTCCTCTATAACCCACCAACTCTCTAAGAGTCAGCTGCTCCTTTTGGACACACGTGCTCTGCAAAGCTGACACCTTGGATATGTCACATTCATCCCTTCTGTTGTCTAATAGAGTTAGTGACGAACTCTTGGCACACCGATTTTATAGGCGTTGTAGAGTCCGCGAACCGTTCCAGAGTCCTTGGGCCTTAATCGATGATATGGCCATTAAGGCCACTTGGGTCAACTCGGCTTTCTGGATCTCTTGGGCCTCCATGGCGCTAGGGTCCAACTTGTAAAAATGTGTCCTCTAAACGACATTGGGTATCAGTACCCATCACTAGCCCCCCATACCAAAGAGTTTAAGAATTTAAACCTTTTGGCATGTCCATTGGCCACAGACATATCTCACACAAAAGTATTCTCTATTGGAAGTTCGCTCATGCCTTTGTTTTGTGCTTGCTGTTCAGTAGCTGCCTAATCCTGGCGCACGTTTCTTTGTTCTCGTAAATGTCTACGGACATGGTGCAGACCAATAGGCCGGGGATGTCTTTGATACTAGTAGCTCGACCAAAACGTCCGAGAACATTATGAGACTAGTAGTCTAACCAAAATATCCGAGAACTTTTTGAGGTCAATGGTTTGACCAAAATGTTTGAGAAATTTTTGAGTTCTAGGTACTGGTGGGCATGACTAAGTGATAGTCGTTGCCAAATATGTGTCCAAGACCAAAAATATCATCTTGCATTATTGAGACCAGAAGCTTGATAAGTGCGCATCCAAGGATGTCCTTTGAGTCCGAGACACTGACTTGCATCGCTATCTGAGCCTTTATATGTGCAATAAATGTGCATTAAATGAGATTAACGTCATCTTGGAAATATAAGGGCTCCACTACTGTCTGCAAGGTATAGGAGACTAATGCATGGTAAGGGTATGATGAGGCGTGCTTTTGAACTTTCGGATGTTTCAAAAAGCCTTATTTTCCTTAATTTTTTCTTACACAACCATAAATCTCTTTTGAACTCTAGTGGCTTCGTTCTTTCAAACTTGCTCCTCCCATTTCCTTTGCATTCTTCCTGCTTTCTCTTCGAGTTTTCCATGACTCCTAGTATGAAAGACATAGCTTCTTCCCTTTCTCTAGCTAACCTTGAGGCTATTCGTGTGAAGTACAAGATTTCAAGTTCGCTAGTGATGGTGGTTCTTGATACCCATGAGAGGGAGTGCAGCCCACCTAATGGCTTTATTACTGTTTACGAAGTCCACCTCAAGGGTGAGTTTCGTTTTTCCATTCCCTTGGAGTTGTACCACATAATGATGAAACTCAAAGTTTCGGTTGCAGTCAAACGCTGTCAGGTACTTTGTGTCTCTTTGTATTTTTGCTCGTTGCCACAACAAGGTACTCGACATTGCGATGGTAAAGGTGATGCTGAGATTTTTCCACAGCCAAAACTGGATTGTCATCACTCCACATCTTGAGTTCATCGAGATGAGGTTCGTTTTCCCATTCCCTTGGAGTTGTACCACATAATGATGAAACTCAAAGTTTCGGTTGCGAGGTTGTAGTCAAACGCTGTCAGGTACTTTGTGTCTCTTTGCGTTTTTGCTTGTTGCCACAACAAGGTACTTGACATTGAGATGGTAGAGGTGATGCTAAGATTTTTCCACAGCCAAAATTGGATTGTCATTACTTCACGTCCTGAGTTCACTGAGATGAATGGTGAAAATTTTGATTCCACTAAAAGATGAAAAGACATGTTTTTCTTCCTTGGCGTTCGCAAGAATTGGGCTATCTCTAATATTTGGAGGAATGTGGAACCCAAACATTGCTTAGACATCTTGAATGATGAGAGGGCTGCTACGAAGGAGGTTACAGACTTGGTGTTGTCCAAACTTGGCTCCTTTAACAAAAATAAGAAGAACATATGGCTTAGGCCTAAGCGCTTGGCAAAAGCCAAGTGGGAGCCTCAACCCGAGGACTCTAGCACCCCTGCTACTCCTCCTACAAAGGAGAAGAAGTTGAAGAGGAAGAAAAAGCTTTAAGGATTGAGGAGTCGTTCGAGTAGACAAAGAAGAGTCGCCGGATTGAAACTTCAAAGCGTCTGGTGGCTATCATAGAGTACTCCTCATCCGATAAAAATGAGATCGTAATTGATCATCTTGTGAGGAGGTAGAGGCCATCGCAGGTGGTGCCAGTCCGAGGAGCTGAAGGTGTGAAACCTTTAGCCACTGCTCAATCTTTTGCGCAGCCCTTTGAGTTCGCAGCCACATCTATGGAGCCACCTATTGCCTAGCCTCCTCTTAATGAGCCCATGCCTGACATCACTTCTGTGTTTATTGGAGAGGCCTCAAACTAGATGGATAATCCATCCAAGGACATTGCTGAGGGACAGGCACTGGGGGAGACTGAGGCGACTTAGGCCGAGGAAGCAGCGATGATGACCACGATGACGACTACTAAGGCCAAGAAAGGCTGGGCCATGAGGCCGCCCACTGCTGAGACTAATGAGCTCGCTTGCCTTGCATTCCAAATCTACAGTCCAATCGGGACTCTGCCAAAGATTTCTGAGGAGGTCTTGGTCAAGGACATTGTAGGGACTTCACATGTTGTTGAAGCAGAGACTGGGGCCGAGGATTATTTTGAAGCGGCTAAGCCCCCAGTTTTAAATTCTAATGAAGTTGCCCCTGCGTCTGAGACCAGGGATGAGGCTATTGTGGCTGAGTAGGCGACTACTATGGAGCCAACAGAGTCTGAAGCCCCTAGAGAGGAGAGTTCAGCTAGGAGTTCTCTTGTCTCAAAGGTACTTCTCTATCTTTCTTTAGGCTCTAGTTCTTTTCTATCCGCATCTTAACGACTTGTTCTCCCTTCTGCAGCTATGTGAGTTGTCCAGCAATCTTGGGCTGATCATTGGTGAGGTGGCTTAGACTTGTACAGAGCTGGAATCCTTCAGGGCCTTGAAAGAGTGGGCTAGCCATCTAGAGTGTGAGTTTGTGGAGGCAAAGGATGAAATTTCATCTCTTGAGGAGTCTCTGAGGACTAAGTAACAGCAGTATGCTTCTCTTCGAGGCTAATTCCTTCACCTGGAGGCCGAGCATAGGATGTCAATAAAGCCCGAGGAAATTAGGCCTGCCCTAGAGAGGAAGTATTGGAACAACGTTGTTCTGTGTTGTCGGATAATAAAGATACTGATCCCCAAGTTTCTTCTTTCTACATTCCATCCGAGGAATGCCAGCGCTGAATGTAAAGCAGATTTGATTGGCCGTCCGGATGAGGATGAGATCTTGGATCCTTCTGTGCCCGAGTCTTGATATATTTTTGTTTTTTATTTTTTGATTTTATACTGCTGTACACAATGTATATATGAATAAAATTTATATTTCTAGTGCAATCCTTCTTCTTGCTTTACTAGGACTACTTATGTGTTAGGCTCTTCTTAGACATACTATAAAGAAACTTTATCTTTTATTAGCCAAGTATCTGAACCTTTTGACCACCTTAGGCTGAAGATGTTATCTCTATGGTCTTTGCATTCTTGTTGTTTTAAACCCTCTAAGTTTTTAGTTCAACCTCTTGTGTGTTGTTTGGCGCCGTTGCCAAGTCTTTGAGTTTGACCTCACATGGGCCACTAAAACTTTGCCGAGTTTTAGTATTCGACTTCTTATGAGCCGCTCAAACATAGTCAAGTTTTAAGTACAACTTTTTATGTGCTGCTCAGTCATTATCGAGTTTTAAGTACAACCTCTTATGCACCGCTCAGATATGGTCGGGTTTTAAGATGTACTAAGATTTGAGAAAATCCTTCTGGTGAAAAAATATGAAGGAGATAGTGGTTTATGTGGGTAGATGTCTCATTTTCCAACAATTGAAGATTGAACAAAAGAAGCCATCAGGCTTATTATAGCCACTGTCCATTCCTAGCTAGAAGTGGGAAGACATCTCCATGGATTTTGTTTCGGGATTGTCAAGGATCCCCAGGAATCACGTTGCTATCTGATTCAATGTCAATCGATTGACCAAATCCGCTCATTTCTTGGCAATTTAGATAGCATATTCTTGTAATTGGTTGGCATAGTTGTACATCAACGAGATTGTTAAACTCCATGGAGTGCCAGCATTTATTGTGTCCGACTGAGATCCTAGATTTATTTTTAAATTTTGGGAGAGTTTACATTGAGAATTGAGAATAAATTTGAAGTTTAGTATGACATATTATCCCCAAACTAATGGACAATTTGAACATACTATTCAAGCTCTGGAGGATATGTTGAGGGCTGCGGTGCTAGAGATGAAAGGTAATTGGGATGATCATCTAGCTCTTGTTGAATTTGCCTACAACAACAATTATCAGACGAGTATTAAATGGCACCGTTTGAAGCATTATATGGAAGGAAATGCCGATCTCCTATCCATTGGAAAGAAATGGGCGATCGACGTCTTTTTGGCCCAAAAGTCATTTGGGAGAATTTTGAGAAAACCAAGATGATCCATGAAAAAGCTTAAGACGACTCAGAGCCAGCAATAGAGTTTGCGGATCATAGGAGATCGAACCTGCATTCTGCTATTGGTAATTTTGTCTTTCTGAAAGTTTTGCCATCTAAAGAGACTTCTAGGTTCAGACTAAAAGGAAAGCTAAAACCAAGATTTATTGTCCCATTTGAGATAATGGACAAAGTTGAGAAAGTGGCTTATTGTTTGGCTCTTGCACAAAATTTATCTGAAGTGCACAATGTGTTTCACGTCTCTATACTTTGAAAATACTTCAAAAATCATTGGTTCTTATATGTTTAGAGGATTTTAATATATTTCATGTTCTCATTTGATTATAATTTTCATAAATTTTATATCTGTAAATGTTTGCTCGAGTTTAACATATTTTATGCAGTTATACGATTTTCACAAATTTGATGTTCTTATATTAGTTTTTGATTTTTGTACGCTTTATCAAAAGTTGAATTTTATCGGCATTTTAAATTTTAATCATGACTATCTTCTCCTACATGTTCATTCAATATATCTATATATTAATTTATATTAGCTTTATAGAGCATTAGGCTTATTCTTATTTAGATACAGTAGAATAAGAGAAAATCATAAGGAAAGTGTCTTATTTTGTTTAAAAAAAATTAAATAATTAATTATATAATAATATATTTTAACAGCCAAGCAGATAGGGTGGATCAAGTTCTAGTTGGAAATATGAACATCTTGCTATAATAGCAATGATGCGTAAGTGATAAATTAAATGGTTTAAAGGCATCCAAATTCAGATCTAACTGCTATAAATTTAAGAGTTGTGCTAATGCCTATGATACATTCACAAATGAACAGGTATTGTAGTTTTTGGGCTATCCGAATACGACAAAGGATGAGATTTGGATCTATTGCATCAAAAGGGTATTTAAAATGATCAATTGACTTGAGGAGCACAAGGTGAAATTCAGTTTGAACAAGCAGAATGGAGAGACAGACCAATGAAGAAGAAAATCTTGGGACTTGAGAAACCAAATTTCATGGAAAATATTTATGGAGGAGTTCTTAGACAAGTATTTTTCCTATAAGATTAGAAGAGTAGAAGGAAGATGATTTTGCCTATTTGCAAACTGAATCGTGGGGGAATATGAAGCCAAGTTCATCAAACTGGCTCACTATGCTCCACAAATGATGATGGACGAGATGAGGAGAGTGAAAAAAATTTTACAATAGCAAAATGATACAATTCAAAAATAAGTTTTGTTAAAATTAGGAACATATGGAGAAATTCTCGATTGAGCCTTACTATATAAGGAAAAACTCAAAAAAGAAAAATTTTTCAAGAAGAAAAGTGGGTTCCAAGAAGGCTAAAGTTTAGGATCAAGTGGATCACATAAAAGATCAAAGTTGCATGATAAGGAGGCAAGGATATGTATTAAATTCCAAGGTTTATTGGGAGAACAATAAAAATTGAAACCCGTATACTTTCATTATGAGAAATTTCATGAAGGTCAGCCGTGTTACAAACAAATGGGAGCATGATTAACTATAGCCAATTAGATCATATGATCAAAGGTTGTCACTTCCTCTTGAGGCAAATGACTAGAAAATTAAGTGCTTTGACGAGAGCTTTTACACTGATGACCAATGATGCAGATGTAACTCTTTTGGTGGTAAAAGACAAACTTTTAGTTTTTAAAATTTTAGCTCCTATATTGTTCGACCCGAGGTCTGCACATTTATTTGTATTCCTTAAATTTGTATTTTATTTTATTTTCTGCCAAGAATTTTGTATTATTTATTACTAATGTCTGCACATATGAGTACGTCTTTAACAACCAACATTGTATACCCTAGGGAGATTGTTTCGGTGAATAGGTTTGAGTTGGCGTTTGATTTGATTTTATTGGGCATGCATGATTTTGAAATAAATTTAGGTATAGATTAGTTGTCATTCTGTAAAAATTGAGTTTCGTAATTATACTAATTATGTTAAAAATTTAAAAGTTGGAGGCTCAGCCCGGGATGTAGCAGCGATGCAAATTTAGTTGATGAAGCCGGTTAACAGCCGATTTAATTTCGGTTGCCTAGGAAAAAATTACACTAAAGTGTGGGGTGGCAACAACATGCTAATTTAGCATGCCTTATAATTGAAATCGGTGGGTAGCAGCACAGGAAAGCAGCACGAGTAGCAACCAAAATCAGGGCAGCAGTAGAGACAGCAGCAAATTAAATAAAATCAAACAGTAGCTTACTTCAGCGAAATTAACAAAGAGCTAATGATTCATTACAGCAAGCACACAGTAGTAAAAACGGTGCAGCAGTGGCATTCGGGCAGCAGCAAAATAAGATATTTTAACAATATATAAAATGATAGAACAGTAGTAGAACCAGGCAGCAGAATCAAAAAAATTCATGGCCAACCAACAGCAATAGAGGGCAGCATCACAAGAAACCAAATTGGCAAAATTTAAGGAGTGATTTAGCCAAATTAGAAGCATCAACTCAGGGGACACTACTCTGACTTAGGAAAAATTCAGGAAGAGCTGCAGCAGCACATCTCAGTAAGGGGTGATCCAGCAACTCCAGCCTTAACATATATTAAGGAAATGAGAGAGTAGAAGCAAGAAAGAAAAACAAAAGGGAGAAGAGAGGAGAGAACCGAAAGGCAAAAGGGAGGCGAAGAAATTTTGTATTCCATAGTTTGTATCAGCTGAATTTTGGGTAATTTAGTTTAAGGCAAGTACACAACAGGCTTTTCCTTCACTTGTTGCTAATTCTTGCTTGTTATCTTATAGTATTGCTGATCCAATACTTAATGCTCTTACTTTACCATGCTGCACTGCTGTATCATCATTTCAGAATAGGCAAAAATTTAGTTTTGAGACTGCTGAACCGGTGGTTGAATTGGGTGATGTATCATATTCTGGTTCTGATTTTTCAGCATATAAAAGAATAGTTTTTAGGCAGCTAAACCGGTGGCTGAACCAGGTCATGTAACATGTGATGGATCTGATTTTTCAGCATGTAAAAAATTAGTTTTGAGGCGGCTGAACCTGGTGATGTATCGTGTGTTGGTTTTAATTTTTCAACATGTAAAAAATTAGTTTTGAGGAGGCTAAACGACTGCTGAACTAGTGGCTAAATCGAGTGATATATTATGTGCTGGTTCTGATTTTTTAGCATGTGAAAAATTAGTTTTGAGGCGAATGAACCGGCAACAAAATCGACTGATAAATCATATTACTGGTTCTAATTTTTTGGCATGTAAAAACCATTTTTGAGGCTTGCTAAACCAGCTGATACACCCCTGTTGCTGGTTCTGATTTTTCTCCCAGTTGGCCAAATTATTATATTACCAATTCATTATTTTAGCATATGTAAAAATTATTAGACCTTACTATTCTACTACTAGTTATTGTAGCACTAATATTTGGATGCAAAATTTTAGCTACTATATTCATAAAAGTATAAGTGGAAGTCTTACATAATATTAAGAAGTATGATTATTTTCTTTCGAAATTGGAAAAATTAAGTAGAAGAACCAAGAATAAGTGTGGACCTTTCACCAGGAATTTAAAATGAATTAAGAAACTGGACCAATGATTTATTTAGATGATAATATTTTCTAACATATCTTTGGATATTACAGTATTAATTGATGATTTGATCCTAGCACTACGGGAGAAATAAGGCGATTTCTAGCCCCATCTATAGGGTATACAGGTATGTACTAGCCACCTCGGGTGTAAAAGGGGAGAAGGTCGTAGATTATGTGGATTGAATATAATCATTTCCTTAGTTGTCCGTTTCTTGAGTTGGTAAATCCTACTGGCCCTAGTCTCCCAAGTTTTCAAAGTATTGATGACTAAGACAGTAAAAGAACGAAATAAATAAAATTGAATGTGTCATGAACATGCTTTTGATCATGCTTTAAACTTGTATATATCATGACTCATATTCCTTCAAATGATATATTTTAAGTATAATGTGCATGTCCTTTTATATATTTTATCTTACTGAATATTTGGCTCACTCATTTACTATTTTACTACCCTTCTGATATCTTGTAGGAGTTAATCCCTAACGAATAGGGGTGAAGATGTAAGTCTTAATTATGCTTTATATTTAGATAATGTATTCGAAATTCTTAGAATTTTGATATACTTAGCTTAACTGAAGTTATGATATGTCTATAATAACATTATAAAACTTTAAAAGTTTGACATGATGTATTATATTTTTTGTGATGTTAGTTTAGAATTACTTCTACAGATTATGGTGGTTACTATGTATGTTTCCGAAAGTTAATGTGAGATTGGTTTTAGTATTTAGCAGATGTCTTTCCTTAATAAGAACTGTCATCGTATTCCTATATGAAAGGACGTTTCGTCCCAAATTACACAATAATATTTTGACATTGTGCAAGATTAGTAGGAGTACAAAATTAAATATTCAATACATGTAAAAAATATTTATATCTAAATTATATGAATAATAACATGCATCACAAGTAAGCTAATAAGTAATAATACACAAGAGGTCTTTTTTGGTGATGAAGGAAAAACTCGATACCCATAGTAATCGTGAACAATCTTCTCGGTTTAAACGGTCAGAGAAGATATTCACTATAAAAATTAACTTACAGATCGGATGGTATGGACGCACTAACTCAGCCGACTTACTCCAGTCTTATAATCTCTACCAAGGAACTCCTTAGATTTGCCCGTGGCAATGGAATCAGATGCCTTCCGATCTTCACGTTAATCTTCTCTTACGAACTGCTTGATGTAGTGAACACCACCGGATCTCCTTGTTCGCAATACCCATGTCGCCAACTAAGGTAAAAGGGTATGAGTGTTGAATCGGTAAAGAGAAGGTGGTGAGAAAACCCATTAGCACATGGAACACAATGATGTAATTGCGATTTTCTCAAGTGGAGCAAGATTAATGGAGTAAAAGATGAATATTTCTCAAAGGGGGCGCTCCAAAATGCTCCAGCAGAAAGTAGGGAAACTGAAAGAATGAGAAACTTTATAGAGAGCTCGAAAAATGTGTTTAAATTAACAAACTGTTGCGACAACGCTTGAGGGCAGATTGTGCGTGTGACGAGTGCACCTCGGATTTCAAGAGAAAAATATAGTGGGGCTCGACCAAGAAGGCAGCGAGCTTTGAGCTGATGGATACTAGATTTTAAGATCGAGCGCCCGGCGAGCCCACGACAGGTGCAGGGTTACTTGAATCGGGGGTCTAGCGGATGGCAAACGCATGACCTGTGAGGGGCTACTGGAATTGGAGCTCGTGCGCAGGTTAGGCCAACAACAGGAACGATGCAATTGGAACCCGGGAACGGATAGCTATGAAAATAAATTGATGCAGCATTTTGACGAATACAACCCAACATTGACACGTGACCAAATATGGTCACAAAATATGGCAATCACAAAAATGATTCTAACAATCTCCCCCTTTGGTAATTCATTGACAAAACACATAAAGTGAAAAAAGACAAGAGAAGCACGGGTTCAGCAAGATAAAATTCGTGTACATAAAGATCTATACCTAGTGAGAAAGAAAAATAATACAATAAGTAAACATAAAAATTTACATGAGAATTGCTGTGTTGATACTGTAGCAGTCGTGCCAATATTATAGCTATGGTGTTTGGTTAACTATAGTTAGTACAAACAGACATAATACAAAGAGATATAATATGTTTAGAGCAACATAAAAAGAAGACAACCATACACAGTAGCTTGGAGCAGCATATAAGTCATGAAAGAACAGGAACGTTAATAAGGGCATCCAAACGAATGAAGGCAGTAACATATATAAAGTCATCAAGACAAATAAAAGTATCATAACCCCCCCTGAAAAATACAAGAAAAGTTTCCCCTAACAAAAATAAGAATGCCTCCCCCTAACAAAAATAAGGACATCTCCCATGAATAAAATAGTAAACATATGGTCTCCCACTTTTTATCACGAAGAGCCAAAGAGAGGGGATCACTCAGAGCCAGAAGAACCGCTGGAGGGATGATGGCCATAATGACACCGCGACCATCTAATCTCATCCTCCTGAGTAGCCAAGCATGCGTTAAGACGCCCAATGCCGACTAGGACATCCGAATGTAGTTGAGATTGGAAAGTATAAAATACGCTCCTGTGAGGAATAGAGACGCTCAAAGTGATTGGCAAGTTAAGACATTTGATCTGTTAGTGCTGTAGAGGAAGAGGTGGAGTGCCGGGGAGGAGCAGAAGGTCCAGGACCCGAGGGATCAGGGTTAGATGAGGTAGAGCAAGACAGTCCACCCTCGAGCTGATAGAAAGGCACCTCAGGGAGAGGATCATCTAACGGCTCCTGGGGATCCACGACAAAACAATCAGTATAGGACCGGCTCTGGACAAAGGTGGTGAATGTGATAGGGCGTGCAAGTTGGAGATGAGGATAATAAAAAAAAAGAAGACTAAGTTCAGATAGCAGCCGCTGAATGAGACACTTGTGGGGAAGGTTGTCATCTTTGCAGGTGGTGAAATCGGAGAGGATGTGAGAGAAGAAGTGAGACGGCAAATCAATGGGCTACCCACTCAAGAGAGCATACAGAAAGAGAGTTTTGTCCATCGAAATTGAGGAAAAATGAGAGACAGGAAAAATATTCATGAGCATGATGCGACTCACGACCATGCGCCTAAGGATAGAAGCAAAGTCATAAAAGATGATCCATTCCACTCCATGGGTGTACCATGAAGGAATGTAACAATCTCATTTGGGTGTGGCCTGGAGAACGGGGAAAAAGGGTAGTCGGGATTTGGCACCTGAGGAAGTCCAAGAACCCATGCAATCACCTCCGGGGTAATCCGGAGGTGTTGCCCCCGCAAGAAATTCGAAAAGGAATTGCAAGAAGACTTGTGAATGTTAGAATACAATTCTTAAATTAGGACAGCAGAGGGAGAAATCAAACTGGTGAGTACTGACTTCCAATGTCGATTAGTAAAGACAGAGGAGATGGAGGGATCGAGGAAATCAAGGTAGACTTCCCGTTCAAGGGAAAGTTGTCGATGAGGCATGTGTGTGGAAAATAAGGCCTCAGCCATGGGATTGATGAAGTGATCGGGGGCTGAGAGCCCACTCGGTCAAGAGCGTTTGCCAATTGATTTGCGTGCAGATGATTTTTTTGGGCCCAACATCTAAAATACATAGGTAAAGAGAAAATGTTAAGAACACCAAAATAATGTGATACCAACGCCCCCTTTTTTGTCTTTTTTCTGTCTGTGCCGTTCCACATCTTTTTTTTTGAGAGTGCTGTGTGTGGTCTGTGTGAGGCACGAAGGGGACGGCGCCTAGCATGCGTGGAGCAGGCGCTCGTCTGGATTGCCGAGAAGCACTAGGAGCAGCGCCAGCCACGCACCGCCTGCCTTAGTCACTGGAGCATCATGGCGTGCGAACAAATCCAGGGTGGATCCATGATGGGAGTTCCCAACACAGGAGTTGGAAAAAGTGTGCATCCAGGAGAAGGTTCCACGTGTGCCAGGAGGACCAGTAAGTAGAAAATAGGGGACACACAAGATCCATCACTGGCGCACCAGATCCACGCACGAATTGGTGGATTTGGAGCAAATCGATAAGAAAACTGTGAAATCGGCTGAAATGGGAGTGACCCTTGAGGACATCTAGCCAAAAACATAGGAAAGAGGGGCGGCACCGCCTATAATGGTGGATGGAAGTAGAACAACAAATTGACGAGGAAGGAGAAGGATTTACCTCGAGTGACACCTATAATGGAGAGGAGGAAGGTACATCTTGAGTTGGGTGAGAGAGAGTGGCAGCCAGGGAGAGTGGAAAGCGGCCGAGAGGAGTGAGCTTTGAAGTAGGGTTTGGCATTTGGCATGTCGCTTGCTGGAAGATAAAAGGAGAGGCAGTGGCGCTCGAGCGAGTGGAAAGCCCGCGCATGTATTCACACCCTTTTGTTTAATGAAAAAAACCAAATCCAGTAAACTTGGCATTTTTATTTATTTATTATATTTTTTTAACAAAAATATTGAAGAAAAAACGTTATCCTAAAAACAATAATTCCCACTTTCCATTTTTTTATTTTTTAACAAAAAATAAATATGCGTCATTCCTCGGGGGGCGAATAAACACTGATGGCCATTCTCAAAAATTTAAAACGCACACTATCCAAAAGTTTAGTGAGAATGTCAACTAGTTGATTGTCGGGTTTCCACGAGCTCATGAATATAATAATGCCGAATATCGATATGTTCGGTGCGAGAGAGTTGAACAAGATTTTTAGAAATATTAATAGCATTGATATTGTCACAGTAAATGGTCATAGTGTCCTGAACAATACCGTAATTAAGAAGAATTTGTTTCATTGATAGGAGTTGCGTGCACAGCTCCTTGCGGCAATGTATTCGGCCTTCGAAATAGATAATGAGATGAAATTTTATTTCTTTCTCATCCAAGCCACCAGGTTGGAGCCGACATAAAAACATCCACCGGAAGTGCTCTTTCGATCATCAACGTTTCCAGCCAAATCGGCATTGGAATATTCTGCCAAGGCAAAATTTGAGTCATTAAAGAAGAATATCTCATAATCAGAAGTCCCATTGATGTAGCGAATGATACGCTTAACAGTACTTAAATATGATTCTTTTGGATCGGATTGATATCAAACGCAAACACCGACACTAGATGCAATGATGGATCAGCTAGCGGCTAAATACAGGGGAATGTCGATCATACTTCTATAGAGAGTTGGATCGACGCTGTTCCCTGCAAGATCACGATCCAGTTTTGATGAAGTGCTCATGGGTGACCAGGTATGTTTGGAGTTATCAAGATTGAAGTGTTTGGCAAGGTTCTTGGCGTATTTGGCTTGAGAAATAAAAGCCATGCAGTAAGAAAAAGATTGAGTATAGGAGTCCATGGTAGTACCAAAAATAAAGTCATCAATATAAACTTGGGCTACCAGCATATATTTTTCAGTCATTTTTACAAATAAATTTTTATCAACACTTCCCCTAACAAAACCGTGATCACTAAGTTACAAGGTGAGACGCTCGTACCAAACTTTGAGAGCTTGCTTAAGTCCGTAGAGGCCCTTTTTAGTTTGTACACATGGTCTAGAAATGCAGGAATTACAAATCCCTTTGATTGCTCAATATAGACTTCTTCTTGAATAAGGCCATTTAGGAATGCACTTTTTACATCCATTTGATACAATATAAATCCCATGGTGTAAGCAATAGACATGAGAATGCAAATAAATTTGAGACGAGCCATAGGAGCAAAAGTCTCGTCATAGTCGATGCCTTCCGCTTGAGTATATTTTTTAGCAATAAGGCAAGCTTTATTTCGGGTAATATTTCCATTTTTATTGGTTTTGTTTTTGAAGATCCATTTAGTCCTTATGACATTTATATGTGTAGGATGGCGAACAAAGGACCATCCATCATTTCTCAGAAATTGATATAATTACTCATGCATAGCATTTGTCCAGCACTCATCGGACAAGGCTGCTTCTATCTTTTTCCAGTTTGATGTGAGAAACATAACAAGTATAAGTGAGATAGTTTAGAACATACCTCCACTCAAATAGCCTAACATAAGGTCTTTTGGATAATTTAGCTTAATCCTGACGGAATGTACCTTTGTAGGAATGATATTAGAAGTTGGTTGCAAAATATCAGGAAATATTAAGTTAGGTGAAAATTCATCATGATCATCCTCTTTATCAGAACAATCATGGCTTTCAGGATGCTCATCATGGATATCATTCACAACAACATTAAAGGAATCCATAACCGTTTGAGTGCAAAAATTGTAGACCTGATAGGCTTGACTAGTTAGGGAATATCCCAAGAACATTCATTCATTACTTTTTGTGTCAAACTTGCGTAAGTGTTTCCTATCTCGTAAAATAAATTATTGACTACTAAGGATATGGAAATACTTAACGCTTGGTTTCTTTCCTCTCCAAAGTTCATATGAGGTTGTTTTCATCTCGGGTCTTAAGTAGACTAGGTTC